>JANHJO010011095.1:195533-207793 GCA_032468235.1 Pseudoxyrhopus heterurus
GGTAATCTTTGACTTACAACAGTTCATTTAGTGACCATTCAAAGTTACAATGGCACTGAAAAAAGTGACTTATGACCATTTTTCACACTTACAACCATTGCAGCATCCCCACGGTCACAAGAGGCCAGGTGAGGAGAAGCGCCCCTTGACATGAGTGACATCGAGTTGGCTACACCCAACCAGTCACATGACCACCTAGCCACACCCACAGCCATGCCCACTAAGCCACGCCCACAGAACCTGTTGTTAAAAAATTTGAAACCCACCCCTGCACCAGGTCATATCTAAAAGAAGGGTGGAGTAAGGGAAGGTTGCAATCTCCATTTTACTATGATTTATTTTCTTTACAATGTCATGATTTTTAAAATGTTTTCATTGAAAAGAAAAAAAGTTTAAAAGCACCAATAGTTAATAGTTCTATCTATTAACGATGAAAATCACTTCTAGCTCATCTTGTTACCTTCATGGATATTATGTTGATGCTATGTTGAATCTTTTTAGTGGCTGATCAATTTCCTCCTTGCACCTTAAAATTGATTGCCAACGCATCAGGTTTATATCAAAAATTGTCATCTGCCCATGTAATACTCTTTTAAATACTAACTAATCATTTTCACTTTAGGACTTTGATCTTATATAGATTTTGCTGGAAGAAAAAAGAACACTGAAAACTGAATTTCTGAATAAACATAGACTTGTAGTATGTGTGTGGGTTTTTTTTATACTGAGCTCACTGGCAGATTTTGGAGGAATAGAAGTAACATGTTAGATAAAACATGGCACATAGAATCATAGGGCTGGGAGGGACCTGAGAGGTCTTCTAGTCCACCCCCTCCTTGCTCAAGGCAGGAGACCTTATCATCCCGGTCAAATGAGTAACACAGATATAGATGTATAACTGCAATGGATGATATGTCTCTACTACTCTGGTGTGAAAACATTCCTTTTATTTCATCAATATTTTATCTCCAAAATATTGGAGAAACAGATTTAATACTATTTCAGATTACAAATCACTCCAGGCAAATGCATTAAATGCAGTGGTCTGTCTGGTTGTAGATGCTAAACAGCAAAGAGCCTAGAAACCTGCAGAAAACTTCAATACCCTCTTAGTCCTTTAGTAGCAGGGAAATAGCTACTCCTATATGGGTAGCACGTTCCTTACAGCTTTATTTAATAAATCAGAATAGAACTGGAAGAGATCTTGGAGGTCTTCTAGTCCAGCCCATTTGCTCAAGCAGGAGACTCAATATAATTTGAGAAAAGTGACTGTTCACTCTCTTTTTGAAAATATCCAATGATGAAGCATCCACAACCTCTGAAGGCAAGCTGTTTCACTTGTTAATTTTTCTCACCATTAGGAAGTTTCTCCTTAATTCCAGGTTGCTTCTTTCCTTGAGTAGTTTCCATCCATTGTTTCTTGTCTTGCCATCTAGTGCTTTGGAAAATAAGTTGACCCCCTCTTCTTTGTGGAAGCCCCTCAAATACTGGAATGCTGCTATCAACCCTAGTCCTTCCTTTCTCTGCACTAGCCATACCCCTTCATGTCACCAAAGCATGGAAACAGCTGAGGAAACAAGCCACCATTTGAGCCATGGTGGTGCAGCAGTTAGAATGCAACACTGCAGGCTAACTCACTGCTCACTCCAGGAGTTCAATTCTGAGTGGGTCAAGGCTGCCTTCCATCCTTCCAAGGTCAGTAAAATGAGGATCCTGATTTTGGGGGCAATATGCTGACTCTGTAAACCGCTTAGAGAGGGCTGTAAAGCACTGTGAAGCGGTATATAAGTCTAAGCGCTATTGCTATTTGGTTTTGTTTTTACATTTGCAATGGAGTTCCAATATGTTGAGAAAGCTTTGAAGTATGCAAAACAGAGATCTGCCTGTATTTCAAACTGGGAAGAATGGGATGCGAGATTCTTGCATGGATCAACTCTAGTAGTGAACAGTGTTTGTGATGAATAAAGGGATTCCAAATAGAAATCCTTCCTTCTTCAGGTTTGGCTTATGTATTTATTAAATTTATTTGCTACCATTTGGTAACAAAACTATTCTGAGCAGTTGTCACTTTATGGCTTGGAAGTGCAACACTGTGACAGTGTGTTGTTGGGGTTTTAGATTCAGGGGATCCAAGGTTCAAATTCTCTTTCAGCCATGGAAACTCAATGGGTGACTTTGGGTCAGTCACCATCTTGAAGTCCAGCCTAACACCCTGGTTTGTGGTGGGGAGAAGGGACTCCGTGGTCTGTGGAAGTTGGTTACAGATCTAACAAATGAATGAAACTAATTCAGATTCAAATCTCCATGCAGCCTCAAGAATTGCTTAATGCCCTTGATGCATTGGTTAACATTTAAGGGTAAGTCATCCTGCAAGATCATGAAATGGGATGGAAGTCACACAATTTACTCTGTGAATGAAAAGCTGAATACAAATAAATAAATGAAAGACACGCGGAGATATCAAGATGAAATGAATGCTCAGAAATTCATCTTGTATAATCTTGGGTTTCCCCTGTTTACAGTTACTCCCAAAGAAGCGACTTGTTTGAATCAAAGGGGCACATATGTTCATGGGAAAATTGCCATGGAATGTTATTCATCATTGTCAGAAATGACTTATGTTGGTGATGTAGCAAACTCCTTAACACATGTCAGAAAACAAAGATCTGACTGGAGGTCAGGAGCACACTGCCCAGCTTCTGCTGGGTCATTAAACAATTAAGCACATATTTTAAAAAAAGCCCAGAGATCAGATTCCCAAGAGGATCATGGAGCTATCTTGTACTACATTGTCAAAGCATATTGTCAAACTGGTGATCTGAAAAGGCGATCTAATTTAATGAGAGTTGATTAGCCCTGAAAGAAATAGAGAATGAAAATACAGGATAAACAGAGAAATACTGGCTTAGAAAATGCCAGCTTTTCATGAAAAGGAGAATCACATTTCTTTCGGAACTGTTGGAAGCTAAGATGGAGCTGAATCCTAAGCAGTTGCATACATGGTTATGCAAAGGAAGAAGCAATGAAAAAATGTCTATCCTTTAAGGATCATTGTCATTTTGAGAATCAAAAATAACAAATAGGCAAGTAGCACTTTTGAACACACACACACACACACATTATTAGAAGGGATAAGCTTCTGTGAACTGAGCTGCAGCTCATTGCTTCAAATGCATGGAGTGGCTTAACTGATATGGAATTTAAATACATTTGGATGAGATACTGTAGAGGTGAAAGATAGGATTGTTATGTAGATGAGGATTTCATGGAGGATAGATTTCAGGTACCTTATCAACTAGCAATTGTAGTGTATATATGTGTGTGTATATTTAAATTGTGTTTGTTCAGAGTTTCTTAGATAGCCTGAAGCCTATTGATGTGTGTAAGCTCAGCTGTCTCATATTCAATTATGCTGGTGTAGTTTATTTGTTCCAAAACTGCTACTTTGAGAATCTGTAATGGAATGCCTTGGAAAGTTAAAATGTTCTGCTGCTATTTTATCTTCGTTCTGAGTTTTGATGTCAAATCTGTGTGCAATTATTTTTTTGTGCAGTCTGACATGTTGTCTTGCATATATTCTAGAGGAGTGTTGCTTACAAATGATGGCACATTAGAGGAAGAACAAGTGATGAGACCCCTAATCTTGTGGTTGAGTTTGTTGGGACTTACGATGGTGTGTTGGTGTATACACCAGGGCTACTTTGCAGAGTCCGCTTCTCATATTGGTATCATTGTCTTGTTGCTTCTTGTTGTTTTTGAAAATGTGTTTTAAGTTGGGTGGTTGTCTATATATAGCAAGGGACCTGTTATTAATGGTATGAGAATCTGTAGTGTCATTTTCCCTTATGGATTGAAGTTTATTAATATATTTGCGTGGTTAGGGGGCTTAAGGAACGCTGGGTAGAAAAAGGGGAAAAATATAAAATTAATTTATTTGATCAAGGTTAAATAATGACTTATTATCTTTGGTTCTGCCTATTAGTTATCTTGATTGGGATAGTGCTTTATGTGAAATTTTCAACTGGGTGTAATGGATTGGTTTGCAATATTGACATTATTATTTTTGATATGTAAATAGCTTTGATGGAATGTGCACCTGCAGGAGTACAGGGAGAGACTTTTGGCAACACAGACCTTTCCCAGACAAAGGCCCAGATTAAGAGACTGTATAGTCCTCAGATGGATGTGAGTGGCAGGAAGAGGTTCAGGGTAGCCACTCCATGAAAAGAATGTATCTAACAGGTAAAAAAAAAAGTTATGACTTTAGTTTGGCAAGATTCTGTCCATTAGGTTTAAGCAAATAAAGGATTGAACTTGATTGGATTTCACTGTCTCATCTCTGGGTTTGGGTCTGATAATAAGGGATTACTATTTCTGGTCATGTTTAATAGCTTTTAATTTTTTGTAGCGTTCAGTTGTTAATTGGGATTAGATTTTGATTATTAACTAGAGGGATGAGAGGATTTAGATTAAATGGAAAGGGGGATTATATGCTTACGTTGTTAGGTATTTTTGCTAATTTTTGCTGTACCTTTGCTGATTAATAAGGAGAACTGAAGATTTAGAAACGAGTTTATAGAAAATGGGGTGAGATAAAGAATGAAGATGGTTGTATTTTAAGAGACAATGATAAGTTCTTAAATATTGAATATACTCCTCGGGCATGAAAGGAGATAATTCTTTTTCTTGTTATTTCCCTTTTTTGGGGGGATATTCCCCCCCCCATGGTTTTATATCTTTATTATTTTAATTTTTAATATTTTAATATTTATTTCCCCCCTTTTTAATTGTACTTTTCATCTAGGTTCTTGTGTTACTTAGTTCTGATAGTAAGTTAGTTTTACATATTTAAAATAATTATGGGCAGGGAGTTGGGCTAGAAGACTTCCGAGGTCCTTTCTATGATTCTATGAATACTAGACTCCTTTCACTGTTAATTGCAAGTATCTGATGTATAGTCTGTGTATCAAGGCGCAGTATGTATCTGTCATGGTGAGTTATACAGTACTGATGCTTGTACAGTACTGATGTCTCTACATTTATTTAATCCCCAACCCAGTGAAGTGCAAGCACCTGACCGGTATTGCTTTGCTTACAGATATTGTGTCAGGGTTCCAAGTAATACACCCATAGCAAACAAAATTCAAGGCAGGTAGATTCCTGAAAGAATAGCTTTATTGGATATATCATATTGGCAGAGATCAGGTGAAAACTGACTCTGAAGGTTCCCACAGTTTTCAACTAATTAAAAGTAAAAGTTTTTCCCTTTCCCCAAACAATCAGTCACATGGTCCAATCAAGGTGCTGTTCGGTTGCCAGGTAACATCTCTCCTCCTCTCTCTGACCAGGTGTGAGAATGTCCTTGGTTCCCAAGAGAAAATATTTTGTTATGGCTAAAAAACTCCAGCTATCTCTATTCTCTCCTCCCTATCCCTTAGCTCCAGTATGGCAACACTGAAGTAGCAAAATGGCTTCGGTCAGGTCAGCTTCAGGGTTGACATATTTTTTGGAAGGTTAATAATTGGATGAGAGGTCACCAAAAGGACTATAAACAAGTCTGTGAAGACCAAAAATCCCAGAAGGCAATGGCAAACTACTTCCATGAAGTTGGCAAAACACTGCATGGTTGTGTCCATGAATTTAGCAGGAGTCAAGCTTGAATTGTTGGGTATCATCACATCTGATGGCAGTGAATTGCAGAATTGTTCTTGCTAAAATGTTCTTTGGGGTCAACATTATATTAAGTGGAGGAACATTGCTTGTGATATCCTTTGGCAGTGGAAACATTCTTTCTAAGTCTCTTCTTTAGGCTCACTAAGGCCTGACTTGAGAATGACAGTATCATGTTTTCTTAATGATACATTCCTGCCTTCATCATTTCTATATTGAATGAAATTCATTTTTCTTCATTCCTACCTTAAACAATCAGTATTGTCAACTGAAAGATGATTTACTGTTGCAATCATTCAGTATTCATGTTTGATTTAAGCTAGCGATTTAAGGTCCTGGTTATTTTGCAGTCATTTCCATGTAAAATCAAGGATGATAACAGATCTCCATGCTACCTTTACATATTTATCATTCTCTCTGTATGATCTTGCGATAAAGGGAGGTCAGCTGTACTGTTATACTCTATGGACCCCCAGTGTCTTCCTGCTGTGTCATTTGCAATAGACTTTTTCTGTCTATACAGCTCTTTACAAACTGATTTACATTATATCCTGCAGTTTGCAATGGTGAACAAGTGCTCTGGGTTGACCTATATATTCCTCTTTTCTATATTAGAGGGTAGATGTTAGTTTACAAAATTTAGCAGACATTTAGTTGGATTCCAAACAAACTAAATTCCTTCAAAATTATTTTAGTAGTGTGGTATTTAGTTTGTGGAACCTGGGGTTTCAAAGGAAAAAGTAAATAAGCAAATGTTCCAACCCCAGGGTTTCAATATGAAATGATGATCTTTCATAGATTTCCTTTTCTACATGTCTCGAGGCAGAACATGTATTTCTGCATTTAATGGGGGGAAAAGAAGGTGTTGTAAAACTGTGCAAGTGATTGAGAGTCAACTGTAGTGACAAGTCTTTACAATCTGTGAAAGGTAGAGATATATAACAAATCTGATGCAGATTACCAATGGGAATGGATTTAGAAGATTCGTTAAAATGTGTGATTACAGAAAACAACAGGAAGAACAATCCAATAATATCCATGATGTTAGATTAACAAATTGCCAAACTGGAAGGCTGCAGAAATTGATGAAATCTCAACAGAAAAAATGATAAGCAACAGAAGATGAACCCATGAATTCAATATATTTAAATTATGCCAGCAGATTTGAACAATGAGCAGCATATTAAAAGAAGCCATCACTATCTCTGTAGACCAAAGATTAGAAGAAGTCAATCTGCATTCCAATACCAAAAGAGATACTAACAATTTTACAGCAATCTTAATCTCATATGGTGTCAAAAGTAATGCTTATTAGGATCAACCAACACAGTTTTGAAACCTGCATGGAAGTGGGCAGTCTAGATTTCAAGATGGCTTTAGAAAAGGCTGAGGAATAAGAGACATGATTGTTGATACAAGTTAGATAATCGAGAAAGCCAAAGAATACCAAAAAAAAAAAGGCATTATGCCCTTTCTTGATTATAGAAAGCTCTTTGTGTTGATCATCTGATGTTGTGGAATATGCTTAATACAATAAGATTCCTGTACATCCCGACATCCTTTTTGTGCAATCTATACACAGCATAGGCATAATATGATGAGACAGCTTGGCTTCAGATTGTCAAAGGAGTGTGACAAGGCTATATACCTATCCCTTATTTATTCAGTTTATACAGGTAGTTCTTGACTTACAGACATAACTGAGCCTGAAATTACATGATGACTCCCCTGGACACTTCCCCAGATACCTCTCTAGATGGCAGGTCAGAGGAGGATGAATCAGTTCCAGGCGTGTCACAAGAGGATTTGGTCAATGGCTCCGAGCAGCGATCTGAAAGTTATTTGGCTGAATTACAGTTGCAGAAGGACAGCCCTGAGGCTTCAGGTGGGGAAAACATGTAACTGCAGCCGGTCAGCGATGAGGAAGAGGAACTGCCTTCTGCACTTGATCCGAGCACACGTAAGGCAGAGAAAAGACAGGAGCAGTGAAGGTCAGCCAGATTATTCACGAGGAGGCAGCTTCACCCCTCTTGTTGGGCTGACCCAGAAGCTGGCTACTGAGCACAGCAGACAGAATGCTGGGAACAATATGTTCTTTTCAGGGGTGGGCTGCAAAAATTATCTGCCCGGTTGCTGGGTGGGCATGGCCATGGTAGGTGTGGTCTAGTCAGCTTCCTGCACCACAGTGGGGGGGGGGATTTTGCCCTCCCCTGCTCCAGAGGCTTTCCTGGAGCTTCCCCGAGCCTCCACATGGGCCCTGTACTTACCTGGGATCCAAAACGGGCCACATGGAGATTCCTGGGAGGGGCAGGGCAGGGTGACCAGCCAGGAGTGAGATTTGGGGGTTCTCTGAACTGGGCAGACTCTTAGCAAGGGGTTCTCCTGAACCCCCACATATCCCCAGCAACCCACCTCTGGTTCTTTTCCTTGCTGTGTGTTCTTGCCTTGAACTTTGGCTTGCGTCTCTTCAGCTGTTGCCCTTGCTTTTGCCTGTGGATTTGCCTTTGCCTTGGGAACTTACTTTTGCCTTGGGAATTTGCTTTTGCCTAGCGTTGGCTTCATTTGAGTAGCCTGTGGAACTCATTGGGGTTCCGCTGGTGCCGACATAGGGAATTGTTGGGGAATACCAGTTTAGACTCAGAAACCTTAATAAAGATCCTTACACCCATGGTGTGTGTGTGTGTGTGGGCATGCATGAGTGGGACAGCAGAACTTACAATCATAAGTTGTTGTAGTAATAAGTCATGATATCACATAACCAAATTTGAAGCTATGGCCATTTTTTTTAATATTGTTGTTAAATGAACACAGTCATTAACTGAATGCCAGAGTCATTAAGCAAATCCATTTCCCCACTTTTTTAAATCATAAATCAATAAAAAAAAAGTCACAATACAATCACATGACCACAGGACACTGCAAGCAATAGTGAAGATGAACTGATTGCCACATGCCCAAAATTTAATCATGTAACTACAGGGCAGCATAGGTGTATAATCATTGTAACTCCTAAAACAGTTCATTAATAGCTCTGGGGAGGTACATTGTCACTTTGAAGTTTGAACATCATTACATAGAACATACAATCATTGGTGGGTTGTAAGTCAAGGACTATCTGTGTGTTGAATTAAGGGAATCTTGATTGAAAGAAGACATTGTGGTTCTAAAACTGAGGAAGAAGCATCAATAACCTGTGACTTGTTGATGATACTACTCCAATAGGTGAAAATGCAAACTCAAGGAGAATAGTGAAAAAAAATGGTACTAAACTTAAATATGAAAAAAACAGACCAAACTAATGACAACGAATAGAAACAAAGAGCTTTAAAACTGATAATGAAGATATTCAAATGGTCAATCATCAGCATTAGAGGGAAAGCAGACAAGGAATATACAACAGACTAGTACTTGGTAGTCTGAAGGCCTTGGTGGGAAAAAATCAAACAATTGTGATGTGTCTTACCTACAAAGATCAGAATATTGCAAGTAATGGCATTCCCTGTTAGACTCTGTGGAAGCAAAAGTTTAACTCTGAAGAAGCAGAAACACAGTGATAACATAGAATTATAATTTATATTCATTCATTCCAGGTATAGGAACCTACTTTAGAACTGCTAAGGAGTTATTAGTGAATAGCTTTTACCTTTTAGGATTGACTATCCATTGGAAAAGAAGCAGCATTCAATAAATACATGCCACTGGCTAGCACTTGATATGATAAATATGAAAGTCTTAAAAAAGGATATTCAGATATCATGACATGTTTTGATTTGCAAAATCATATAGGTAATTATTTTCCTTCGACAGTCTGTGAAAGAAGTTGGAATCTGTAGAAACTGGGTAGAAAAAGTACATTGATGCATTTAAATTGTTGAAGAAGACTACTAAACGTGCCATATGTAGCCAGGAAAATAAATAAAAGTTGGATAATAGGACAAATCAATTCATAGTTCTCACTAATGGCAAAATGATTAGGTTCAAATTATGTTATTTTAGACATATTTTGCAAATACCTAGTTCTCTTGAGATGTCTGTAATGCTGGGAAACATAGAAAGAAAGAGAAGAGGATAACTAGCAGCCAAGTGGATGGATTATTACAGAAGTTATGAGTGCACCAGCGGATAACCTGAGCGGCCAGGTTGGTGATAGATCATCCTGGAGAAGGTCTACCCATGAGGTCACTACACATCAGTGCTGATAAAATGGCATATAATGAAATAATGTGAGTAAAATGAATCAAACCCTTGCACTTTTAGTGGGGAAAACAAAACAAGTGAAGATACTTCTGCTTTATAAGAGGAATGGAAATAATATCTAGAACTCCTTATGACTCCCCTAAAATTTTGGCTGTGACTTTCAAAACCTCTCCAAGGTATCCACTGAATAATAATCGTCACCACTGGTATTCTGGAGGCTACAAATTAGATCATTGTAGGCCAAACTCATCCTGCCTGGTTCCATGGCCATTTGTGATGGATGGTGGAGAATCACTGTACCAGTGAACCAATCTCATCTACACAAACTCCTAATGAAATTTTTAAAAAAATTCTAATGATTGAAAAATTATTGAATAATTTCACCATTTTTAACCTGCTAAACTCTAAACCTCAGTGGTTATTCCAAGTTGTAGTTGCCATTCATGCATTTAGTAGGACATGCATAAAGGAGAAATCGAGTAACGGAAGAAAAAAACCACAAACCTTCTGATATCGTATTAAGCATTTATCCGGCAGGACATTCCTTGTTCAGATGATTTAAAACTGCTTATGACAAGAAGTTTAATAATAGAAAATGCTGACAGTCTGAAATATGGATGGGGGGGGGGAAATCCCTCTTCTAAGGCTGGCGGTATCACATATATGCTGAATTATTTGGCAGAACCCATCTATCTGGCTTAGGAAGGGCTAAGAATTTGACACCTGAGTTTCTTTTAGTGAGAGTTACCAAGATAGGTTGTACCAACCGCAGCTTGACTAACTTTGTTTTGTTCAAGTCTCTATGAAGTTACAGATAATACAAAATATTTGATGTAGTGTTTCTCATGATGGTAATTTTTTATTAGATTGTCTGTGGTCATAAACATTGTTGTGAAGCTGACTTCTTTCTAAAAGAGAAAGGTTTAGGATGATTCCATTTCCTGGAAGGCACTGCTGTCCCTGAGGATGGGTTAGAATTGTGGTTACAATCATTGTGAGGGGTTCATGAGCATCTTAGAATCCAGAAGGCAATGCATTCTTTTGAACACAAGGTAGGAGTGTAATTAAAGCTCACATCGCATAAATCTACAATGCGAAGCAAACCCTGGAGTGAGTTTTGAGAGATGGTTAAGCCTATGGGTCTAGCTCTTTGTCAAAATCTTACTCTCATCACTGTGTCATTTATTTGTTGTTTGGTTTTATTATTTAATGGGGAGTCACACAAATTCACCAATCATTTTAAGAAACTATGATATAGCAAACTTTGAGAATTAGCGTATAATCCCATGTGTTCAATAATTGCCAGAACCACGAAGTTTTACAGATACTGTATGAAATCTCTTTTGTGCCTAAGAAGCTGATAAGCAGACCAATCTAAATCCTTGCCATGTGAACCCTGCCAATTGTATGCATTTTTCTATTCAATTTTATATGTGTTATTTTTTTTAGCCACAGAAAAATCTGCGATTTTATTTATAATGAAAAAGTTTGGATCCTGTTTTCCTAATGCAATGCACATTTTTTTTCCAATAAAAGACTCACTTTAGTTCTATCTGAACAGGGAAATACCATAAAATTTGGTAACGAATGAAATACATTTAATTAGTGTTATGTTGATTCTAGAAAATGTAGTTCTGCTGCATGCTTTCAGACCATGTATTGCTGTTAAATTCAAAACGGTAAATAACAAAACAATGATATTAAACGTCCTAAAAAACAAGCTGAGTTTTTATTCCCTCTCAAGTCTAAATTTGTTCATAATTAGCCCATATCTGATGGGATTACGTCGGGTTAGTCATACGTAGCTTTCTTTTTCTGTTACCTTAGTAAAATAATTCCATGTCTGCTACTTGAAGACCTGATGTTCTCTAAATGCGATGTGGTGTGTGCTGCTGTGTCGTGTTTCTTGGTGACAAAAAGAAGAGAAGGGCCAACTAAAGTAACATTCTTTTTTGATGCTTGCTCAGATCAGGTGGACAAAAACAGCAGGAAGTGCCTCTGACCGGTTTCAAGACTCGAGTGTTTTTAATGAGACCCTGAGGATCACAAATATACAGCGACATCAAGGAGGGCGTTACTATTGCAAAGCTGAAAACGGCTTGGGCTCGCCAGCAATCAAGTCAATAAGGGTAGACGTATACTGTAAGTAAATTAATCCCAGAACTCTCTGTTACTAAGTTATGTTTCCTCTGCTGCGTTAAACTGGGAGGGCATTGAAGTTGGCGGTCTGGAGTAAAACAGTTATCTGTCAGTCGAGTTGTCAAAATGTCAAAGAAGTGGCCGTTCTTTATTAAGTGGCCATTCACCACAGGAGCTTTGGTGGCTCAAGTGGTTAGAACAGAGTACAGCAGATCAGCAGTTTGGCTGATCGAATCCCACCAGCTCCAAGGTTG
>JANHJO010011095.1:227727-238712 GCA_032468235.1 Pseudoxyrhopus heterurus
TCAGTTTCATCTTCAGGATCTGGCCTTCTAAAGAGCAGTCAGGATTGATCTCCTCTAGGACTGACCAGTTTGTTCGCTTTGCAGTCTAAGGGACTCACAAGAGTCTTCTCCAGCACCAGAGTTCAAAAGCCTCAATTCTATATCTATATCATCTATATCTATCTATCTATCTATCTATCTATCTATCTATCTATCTATCTATCTATCTATCTATCTGAATGAATGAATGAATGAATGAATGAATGAATGAATGAATGAATGAACAAACGAATGAATGGGTTGGGAGAAAGAGGAAGAATTAGATGGTCATGATTGTAAGATGAGAACCTCAAATAAGAAGAAAAGTGAGAAGTTCAAAGAACAAAAGACAATATATGGAACAGTGCACAGACTTGTTGGAAACAAGGATAGCTTGCAAAGAAAGAAAGGTACGAAAAGGTATACTGAATGCTACTGGCACAAACCAGAGGTTGCTATATTACTATTTTCCTTATTTCATGTCTTTAATTTCTTTGGTTTGCTACTTTTTACTTCTTCTTTTAAGTTTATATTATGTTGCTTACTCTGAAAGGAAATAACACAATAGATGGGTGTGGCTGTAGGATGTATATGCATGTGTATTATATGTCTTGCAATTACCAAAGTGTCTGGATGATTTAAAATACCTAAATATAAAACTCATATTAATAGAAAGAATTTAACATTGCTGCATTTATAAAAAAAATGCAACTACTATTGCACTTGCCATAGCAGCAGCAATAGCACTTAGACTTATATACCACTTCGTAGAGCTTTATAGCATGTCTAAGCCAGGGGTGCCGCAGGCTGGATACGGCCCGTGCAGGCCATACCCACCCCAGCTCTGCAGGGGCAAAAACAAGCCTGATATATCACAATATGGCCCGCGATGCGATTGGGTTTGACACTGGTCTAAGCAGATTACAGATCAGCATATTGCCCCCAACAATTGGGGTCCTCGTTTTACTGACTTTGGAAGGATGGAAGGCTGAGTCAATCTTGAGCTGGTTAGGATCGAACTCTTGGCAGTTGGCAGAGTTAGTCTGCAATGCTGCATTCTAACCACTGTGCCACCACATCATGACAACATTCTGCTTTCACAATTAGAAACAGCATATCTGTGACTACCTTTAGAGGTAGAGTAGCTGAGGAAAGAGAGATTGTCCTTATGTCTTTATTTGGGCATCAAAGAGGCCATGATCAAAACAAGTTGCTCATCTAGGTTGTTTATCCTAAGAATAACTTACATGTTTGGTATTATTTTCAACAGAAGGGGTGGGCTGGTGGGCTAATAGATCTTCCTAATTAACTGTGTTGAAGCACTTTCAAGAGATTCTGGTGAGAGATTCTTATGTGATACACGTGAACCTTAGGTTGTGAAAAGACCAATATAACATTTGAAGAACTCAAACCTTTTCTTGTCCAAGGTTCCAGCCTGGTAAACTTTCCTGTCAAATATAGTCATGGGGATTGAGTTTTAGCTTAATATTTCACTGCCATGTTGCTGTTTTGTTGTTCTTGTTGTGGAAATGGATGCAAATAGGCCAACCGATTTTCTGAGAGCATTTAATTAAAACTGAAGGGCTCCTTGTGAGCCAGCATTCCTTGCCTAATAATGCCATGATACGGAAATGTTTATTATTATCTCCTTTATTAGATAAGTTCTCACTGGGTTATATGATGTGTCACATTAAATTAGATTCCATTTTGCAAAGTGTTTGGTTTTCAGGTTGCTGCCTGAGATTCATTTTCTGCTTTGAATTTAATGAACAAATCAAGTTGCCATGTTGATAACTGAAGGCTTATCACTAACCTTTCTATATTTACCAGAGGTCAGCTTGAATTAGTGTCTCTCTCTCTCTCTCTCTCTCTCTTTGGGCAAGTAGGAGATAGAATAGATGCTTATAAAAAGGACAAGGTGTAATTAAAGGTTTAGGAATTATACTTGCATTGCCCACATATTCCTGTATGAGTTGGCTTAAATCTCAGTGGTATATACCTTGCATTTAGAAAGCATATTATAGCACTTCTTTCAGAGGACAGAGGGGAAAAAAAGAATCTTGAATATGTAGGCGAGGAATAAGCAATTATCCAGAGGACCTTCTACTAGGCTAAATGTGTAATTCAAGGCTAAATAGACAAGGTTTATATGTTGACAAACAAAGCAGTTAGGGATTTTGTAAAATCTTTCTCGCAATCAGTTGCAAAATTATCTTAAATTTAGAGGAGATGATATAGAGATAGGTAGAAGACAGAGAGAGAGTGATAGAAGACAGAGAGATAGAGATAGGTAGAGATGATAGAGATAAGGATGATGATAGAAATAGATAGAAATAGAGGGGGGAGAGAGAGGGTGGGAGAGAGTGCAACATGGGGGAGAGAACCTTAGCCGCACAAGGTGACTCAATTTATCCTGAGGTGCACATTGTAAAAACCAGTCTATGCTTTCATACCGAATCTTGCAGAATGAGACTGTTGAGAATAAACTTAATAACTTAAATGGAGAGAAAGAAAAAAAGGAGGGCAGGAATCTAAGGAAGTAAAAAAAAGCCTTACAGGAAGTTGTTTTTTTTCTTTACAGTCCTAAAACTTTGGTATCTTAGCATTTCATTCTGAGGCCTATAATATTTGATGGGCCACCTCAAAATTCTGGGTTTTTTTAAGCTTATTTTTATTTTATTCCAAAATATACAGAACTCCCAACATTTTTTAACAAAAGTTAACAAAAAACAAAAACAAAACACAAAACAAACAAGGCATTAAAGAAGTGTATATTAAAGACACTATGTATACATATTATTCATCCTAATTGAATATGGATAAATATATTACAACAATATTAGTTTCCCACCCCCCTGCAAAACAGGCCCCTAATTTTTTTTAAACTACTACTTCTATTTGCAGATTATTAACCTGTCATCCGTCTACTATATTAATGACAAAACAGTTAACAAGTAGAACAATAATAAAAAAAAGGCAAATTGAAATGTCAAAACCCTATGTTAACAAACTGTTATTGTAATCAACTTATAAAAAATTTACCATGGCTTCTTATCTATCCCAAATCATGCCATCGCTTAACATTGATTCATCCTAGATCTAATATCCGTGTTTGTTTCTTAATACCATCTCTTATCAAATGCTGTTTTCAATGTGAAGTTTTGCTTGGTCAACCAGGATTCACTTTTTTTTTATCTCACCTTTAAGATGGGATTTTTTTTAGTACCACCTGTATTACTTTTGTAAGTAATTCAAGATAGTGACCAGATCTTGTGAGGTCTAGATTAAATGGAGTGTGTTGCCTATTTTATTTTACAAGAATGCATTTTAAGATTTGTATTATGTTTTTTATACTGTTTTATATTATACTGTTGTGAACCGCCCAGAGTCCTTCGGGAGTTGGGCGGCATACAAATATAATAAATAAATAAAATAAATAAATAAATACATGGTCCCTTAAATAGCTGGGCCCTATGTGATAACCAACAGCTTGAACTGAATCCATGCACTTCTCAAAATAGCAGGAATACATGAACATACATCACTTCATGCACCATGCATTCTGGACCAACTATAGCTCCTTGGTTGTCTTCAAATGCAGCTTCATGTAGAGCACATTACAGTAGTCTCATTATGAGGTGATCCAAGGCATGAATGAAGGGCTTCCTGGTCACGGAAGGAGAACTACTGTCACACCAAAAGTACCTGTAGATCTTCTTGGCCACAACTTCTACCTGCTTTTTAAGCAGGTTGTGAATCCAGGAAGACCTCCATATTGGAATCTCATATGGAAAAGTGTAATTCTATGAAGGATAAAGATCTCCCATTAAAAGGCCAGTTCGGTCTAATGGTTAAGGCACCAAGGTAGAAAGCAAGAGACTGTCAGTTTAAGTCCCATCTTCACCAGGAAAGCCTGTTGGGTGACCTGAAAAAGGCCAGTCACTCTTTTTCAGCCCAATTCACCTCACAGTTGTTGTGGGGAAAATTATAGGAGGACGGTGTGTTGGATATGTTTGCTGCCTTGAGTTATTTGTACAAATAATAAAGGTGGGATATAAATAAAATAAAATAATAAATTAAAATTAAATTAAATTAATTAAAATAATAAAATTAAAATAAAATTAAAATAAAATTAAAATAAAATAAGATCTGTACCCAGAACTGGGCGGGGTGGGTGAAGGGTGGGAGGGGACAAATAAAGGCTTTTGGTTTTGACAACAATTGTAATTTTTTAAAAAATATTCTAAATGGATGTAATTTTATTTGTTTTGGGAGCTAAGCTTCATTTGCACTATGTTACTTACAAAAATTACTATAAGTCCTGTATATTTTATTCCTATTTACAAATACTGAGTTTGTGAGCTGCCCAGAATTGGTATTCTGTAAGAGCATATAACCCCAGTATATACAGTACATACTTAGGCTCTAAATATTTCAAATCATTATAAACCTGTTCAGACAATTTAAAAAGGAATATCTTTTTTCCTTTCCTGAAAAAAGAACGAATATAAAAGCAGTTCTTGAGCAAGTCCATGATATAACTTGGATACAAGATCGGAGATTCTTTTTATGGTTAGGGATGGATTGGTTTGCCTTCTAGATGCCATGTATTGCTATTGTCACCATTAAATCCCAGATAAGATTACAATGGCAATTACTGGTCTTTTAAGAAAGCGTTGACGGATTATAAATGGGACTTGGAGTCCTCAATCCCTTCCTGTCTTTAATTTGAAAAAGAAAAGAAAAAACTCTAGAAGAATATATCTAAATACAATGCAATGGATAACTTTTGTTTGATCTGACTAACTAAGGAAGAGTTCCTTCATTTTATTCAACATGTGGTTGTGCAAAGTCCTTGGAGGTCTTCTAGTCCAAACCCCTGCACAAGCAGGAGACCTTATAGTTTATATCATTCCGGACAGATGGCTGTCCAGTCTGTCAACCATTCATTATATGATTTAGCCTCTATATTCTTTATCATCTTTGTTGCTTTTGTCTGCACACTTTTTATAGTCTCAGTATCTTTTTTTGTATTGTGGTGTGTATTCCAAGTGTGGCCTCACTAGTGTAGTATAAAGTGGTACCATCACTTTTTGTGATCTTGATGCTGTTCTTCTGTTGATGCAGTTTAGGACTACATTGGCTTTTTTGGCAGCTGCAGCACATTGAGTGGTGATCGATTAGGACACCTAGATACCTCTCACAGTTACTACTGCCACCTATTCTATACCTATGCATTTGATTTTCCTGCCTAAGTGCAGGACCTTACTTTTCTCACCACTGAATTGCATCTTATTCAAGGACCTGGTGTTCAAGTTTGTCAAGTTCCTTCTGAATTTTGAGTCTGTCTTCCAAAGAGCTAGCCCCAGCTTGTTGTCTGCAATTTTGATGAGTTCTCCTTCTATCCTCTCATCTAGATCATTTATGAAGATGTCAAAAAGCACTGAGACCAAGACAGAATCTTGAGCTACCCCACTGCATACTTCCCTTTATATAGATGTAGTTTCATTGAGGTTCATATGCTGGGTGTAGTTGGTCAGCCATCTGGTGGTGGTATTGTCTATCCCACACTGTAGTATCTTATCAAGAAGTAGGCTGTAGTCTTCTTTATCAAATAACTTACTGAAGTCTAAATATACAGTATTTGGACTTTTAACTTTGTTCTATCCTCAGGGAACTCCTTTTATTATTCCCATCTAGGGGGATGCTTCTGGACACGCTCATGCTCATGATGGAGAATTTGTCTTCCTTCTGGAAGCATAATATTTTTTGATATTAATAAAATTGGCTAATTACCTTCAATATCTTTAAGTTTGAGTTGTCCATTTCCTTTGCATCAGCATCATAGGTTTTTACTGTTTGTTTGATAAATGACATAAAGATAAACAGAGAGATTTGTGAGTGGGTGACTTTGGAAAAGGTCTGATAGATGCAGCCTGAGGCATAAGTTATGTTTTCCTTTATGATATTTTGCTTACACTGTATATTATACACCAGTGGTCAGAAGTGGGGCAGATAGGAGAAAAGCTTTAGGCTGTTTTCAGAAACTACTGAAAAGTTATAAAAACCATCTACTGTTCTACTGTACATTACAGTGTTTAGTTTTGTTGAAGAGGGCTATAATCCTACTATTTTTACCTGGAAATTAGTTTCATTAAACCCAATTTGCATTTGAACAGGTACATTCTTGTTGCACTCTGCAAATACTAATTTATCCTCATTTTACATATATTGAAAAAAGTGCTAACATTGTTGGTTTTGTAAGGGTATGTGTGTGTGTGCTTGTGTAAAAAATTTGCTCTTGTATTATTTGCATGGAAAGGTTATTGTTTAATCTTCTATAAGGTGACTACAATCTTATTTATGTTTAGCTGCAGTAAATGGGCAAGACCCATTCTGAATAGATACGCAGATAATAGATTTGTTCAAGTAATTCCCTTGTTTAATTCTGCATAGACATGCGGGGAGTAGCACCCTTGCTTATTTCTGAGGGCAGACTTATTTGAAAGTCTGATTTGGTTGATCTTCCCAAAGGCCCATTTAGAGCCTGACAAACAAGCTGCATAGCGGTCTATTTGTTGGACAAAAGATATTGCTTGTACTGTATGAGACCTGTCTCTGAAGTAACTATGTACTTGTACTGAATTCTGAAATGTTGTAGTTTAGTTTTGCATATGTCTTCATTGTTCATATGAAATGTGCTGTCTGACTTGAGTGAGAATGAGCAAAGAGTAAGCAGAAAAATAAACAGTAAAGGTCTGGTCTTAGAGAACTAAACTATTTGTGTTACACCAGCTGCCCTAGATATCTCGAAGAAGGAGAAGTCAAGGGCACTTTCCTTATATTGTCAGAAACCAAAATATTTCAGATCAGTCCTGTATATTAGGAAGTTATCTGTATAAATGAATGCCCTTAGTTTTGTGCCAACGTAATAACTAAAAACATAAGAAGAGTATTTCTACTTCAAACAGTAAAGCAAAGTATTGTTTCATGAGGCAAGATAACCTGTATTTTCAATTCAATCAGAATAGAGCTGGAAGGGATTTTGGAGATCTTCTAGTCCAACCCCCCGCTCAAGCAGGAGACGGTATACAATTTGAGACAAGTAGCTGTCCAGTCTCTTCTTAAAAACCTCCAGTGGTGAAGTACCCACAACTTCTGAAGACAAGCTATTCCATTGATTAATTGTTCTCACTGTTAGGAAGTGTCTCCTTAATTCCAGGTTGCTTCTTGATTAATTCTCATCCGTTGTTTCTTGTCTTAGTTTCTGGTGCTTTGGAAAATAAGTTGACCTCCTCTTCTTTATGGCAGCCCCTCAAATACTGGAATATTGCTATCATGTCACCTCTAGTCCTTCTTTTCTCTAGACTAGCCAAACCCAAATCCTGAAACCATTCTCCTATGTTTTAGTCACCAGGCCTTTAATCATCCTAGTTGCTCCTCTCTGCACTTTTTCTAAAGTATCAGCATCTTTTTTGTAATGTGGTGGCCAAAACTGGGTGCAGTATTCCAGGCATGGCCTTACTAAGGCTTTATAAAGCGGTACTAATACTTCACATGTTTCTGATTCTATGCCTCTGTTTATACAACCAAGAATTGTATTAGCCTTTTTGGCTGCATACTGCTGGCTCATATTTAAGTGTCATCTACTAGGACTCCAAGGTCCCTCTCACAGTTACTGTTTTTGACCCAGGTTTTGACTAATCTGTACTTGTATCTTTGATTTTTCCTGCCTAGGTGTAAAACCTTGCTTTTCTTCACATTGAAAGCAAGGTATAATGTCTGTGAAGCTACAGTTTAAAAGAGATGAAAATATTTTCATACAACTGACACATTTCATGTGGAGCATGATTAGCAAAATCTAGTAAGCATCTTCTATGTTCCTGCCTCAATGCCTTATGGGAAATGGTTTGACTAGGTGAAATTACTGGGCCAGCCTCCCCTCAGTGTCAGTTATAAGGATGGCATTGGCATAAATAATTTTGCCACATTATTTTTCATCCAATATGACTGGTTGATAAAATACTATATATTTTACTACCACAAACTCCGAAGGGTATAATTCCTATATAATAATAAAACTAAACTATCATAAAGTCAGTGTTATAAAAATGGCTTAGTTTTGAATTTCCCTATTCAATAAATTTCCTGCTGTAAGATGTGCTGTGTGCAATTTTGACAGCACGAAGAATGCCAGTGATAAGATAATGGAGAGTATTATTGTATTCTTTCATATATTTCTCAGCTTTGAAGTCTTCAGTTCTGCCTGCTAAAATATAGATGATGCACCTTTCTATCCAGCATATCTCAGCTTTGGGCATACTTTAAATGAAAGAGCCAGGTTGCCAGGCTCTCTTCATTTTAATTACAGAAACTCAGTATTCTGCTATCCCAAAAATGCTGTGCCTGGCTGATTGCTAACAAGTTCAGTAGTGGGTACAAGCTCTCTGAAGAACAGCAAAAGATAATATTGTAAAGGGGAACACTAGATCAAAAGAACAAGTTCTTTCCAGTCTTGCATTTCAAGAAGTAGTAGCACAGATTTTCTGACAGATGTTCTTCAAACTAATTTTGTCTCATTTCTTAATTGTTTGTTTATTGGATTTAAAGCTGCCCTTTAAAAAGCAACAAGAATATAAAATATAGGTAAGTGACAATAAAACCAAAATACAGATAAAATCCCAATGTTCAGTAAAACAAAATAAATAAATTATATTTCATGGTTACAAGCTTGGCAGAAGAGGTGTGCTTTTAGCACCTCCAAAATATTGGGGTTTTTAAGGGCCAAATCGATCTCCTTAGGCAGTACATTCTTCATCTGGGAATCACGCAGGAAAAGAAACTTCCAAGCATACCAGATGGATATAATTTTAGCAGTGGAGATATTTTCGAAGTGGTTCATCGAAGAGACCAGGAAAGTTTCGTATAATATGTGATCCTATACATAAAAGAATACTGAGGTGACCTTAAGAAGGAATTCAGTAACCTTTATGTAAACATCAGTTTAGCCACGATAGTTAAAAGGGAGTGAATAAAAAACTTAAGATTGGCCAGCTTTGATACCCTTTAGTATAATATCTCTCAGGTTTTCAAGATTGTTATTTTATTCTATGGCAATAAAGTAGCATTCCTGATATCTCTTTTTGAACTTTCCTTCTTCAAAAGGCTGACACATAGTCAGAACTTAGTGTTTAGGGTCTTGGAAGTCAGGGCCAATACCTTGTGTGGCCTGGTGGACAACTGTGAGTTAATCATGTCTTTCCATATAGGATTGATATCATCCCTATATTTGTTCTAGTCTGGCTGCCAATTTTGCACCCATGACAATTTCTGGGAGCTTTTCAGGAATGCTTCCACATACAGTACTTTGCAATAATGAAGGAGGTTGACACCCGAAGTATAGGTAATTCATATTAAATCTGGTTAACTCAGGAATAGTCACAGCTGGAAAAGAATTCCTTGACATAGCCACCATTTATAAATCCAGGGACAGTTTGGGATCAAGGAGCATTCATAAGCTACAAAGCTGTTCTTTCTGGGAAAACACAAAGCTACCCTGAGCAAACTTTATCTCAACTCAAATATCAATTTTTTCATCCATACACCCTCAATCTTTCCGGGTTTAGTTTTAGTTTGCTTTATTATTATTATTATTATTATTATTAGAAACTCAGTCAACTATACATTCAAAATTGCATCACAAATAACATTGACTGGTGCTAATGGTTGATTCAGGTTGCTGCCAGCGTCCTAGGAATCAACCAAGTATCTTCTTAAGATGTATGATGTTCCAAGTAGCGCAGTCTTTTGCAGTTCCGCAGGTGTTATTGCAGGAATAACAATAACAACAACAACAATAATAATAATATTTTCCTATTCACTTGTTTTAAAATATAGTTTGTAGACATCCTGACAACATTAAAGTCTTTCTGAACATGTTATGAATGTTGATACTGTATTTGAACAGTTGGGCCTTTTTTCACTGAAATGACTTGTTCATCAGAAGTGATATCTAGCAAGCCTTTGAAAAACTCTGATAAAATTGGAAGCAAAATGTCCTCCAGTCCTATGATACTATGTTTCTTTGAAAGCTTCTATACCATCCCAAAGGCAGCGTCCACCCAATTTCTCTTTAAAAAAAGTCACATTTCTGAACTTCTGATAGCAATCTTCAAAAGTCAGGTTGCAGGGAATCATAAACACAGGGAAAGGACATCCTGGTCCCTGGCCATTGGTTTTTTTGTCATTCACTTTTTGGCAGTAGGTGAGTCATCACCCTCCTACTGTGTCAAAAAGTCCTTTCTCCTATTTCTCTCCTCAATTTCTGAATACAAGGAGAAATGAATGGAAAAGAAAGGGTAGTAGGCCTTTTTGCTGCCTTCTTATAGCTGGACAAAGACATTGGTATGTGTATGTGTATGCATATGTATATAGTGAGTTCCCAGAACTATCCTAGGCTTAATAGCAGTAACTGTGAGAGGGATCTTGGAGTCTTAGTGGACAACCAATTAAATATGAGCCAATAGTGTGTGGTGACCAAAAAAGCCAATGCAATCCTAAATTGCATTAACAGAGGGATTCAATCAAGTGAGGTATTAATACCATTCTATAAAGCCTTAGTAAGACCACATCTAGAATACTGCATCCAGTTTTGGTCACCACATTATAAAAAAGATGTTGAGATTTTAGAAAAAGTACAGAGAAGAGAAACCACGATGATTAGGGGACTGGAGGCTCAAATATATGAAGAACGGTTATAGGAGTATGGCTAGTCTAGTGAAGAGAAGATCCAGGAGAAACATGATAGCAGTGTTCCAAAATTTGAGGGGCTGTCACACAGAGGGGCGGAGTCAACCTGTTTTCCAAAGCACCTGAAAGCCAGACAAGGAATAATGGATGGAAACTGATCAAGGAGAGATTCAACTTAGAAATAAGGAGAAATTTTCTGACAGTGAGAACAATCAACC
>JANHJO010011095.1:238812-252836 GCA_032468235.1 Pseudoxyrhopus heterurus
TCTCTAAGCGGTTTACAATGTCAGCATATTGCCCCCAACAATCTGGGTTCTCATTTTACCGACCGATGGAAGGCTGAGCCAACCTTGGAGCTGGTGGGATTTGATCAGCCAAACTGCTGGTCTGCAGTACTGTCTTCTAACCACTTGAGCCACCACAGCTCCTCAACCAACAATGTTGAACTAAAAATTGAGGGAATGTGTTTTTATTAACATTTATTAGCATCGCCATTTTTTCCCAGGCCTGCAAGACGGAAATGCATCGAGTGGATGAGAAGTTTATCATTACTCCGCTGATGGAAAGTGAAGAATTATGAGTGGATTTGGTTACAAAGCTCCGTATTTATTGTTTCTAATTCCACATTTCTATATAATTATAAATGAACATCCATGGGGTCCAAGGAGTGACATGATAAACAAGAACCACAATACTGGAATGCAAAATACCAAAAGGATATAGTATTATGACTTCACAACACTTATTTTGTTATATTGGCATCTTTGTAGTTAAGAACAGACACCTATGCTAAGGAGATCTAAAACCAAAGAAGCTTTTTATATCGCAGCTTTCTTGACATAATAGTTACGGGAAATCCTAGTTAAAAAGATGCATGCAAACCTTTAAGAGTTCCACCTTTTGATGTATTTTTATCATTTCCAAATAGATGCAAACATGCATACAACACATTCAATAATTGAGGTTTTGGTTTATATTGTTTGTGTTGTACCATATTCGTCTTTTTTTAAAAAAATTATTTCTAAGCTGCCCAGAGTCAAGTGGCCTAAAACAGTACAAATAAAACAATTAGATTTCACAGCCAAACTTAAAAAATCTTAAGTACATTTTAAAAAGAAAGGAAGAATATGACAATCTGCTACACTAAATAGAAAATTCTTTATGCAAATGTGATTTATAGTATATTAAGTATATTCCATTTGTGCCATTAATGGAATTCTTAATTTCTTGCTTGCTTTTACTTTGCTAGTTTCTCTGCCTATCCATTGATTTTGTCACCACCGTCTTCCAATTGCATATCTGGCTAAGTGAACGTAAACATTACATCTTATGAGATGGGCAGTCACATAAATATGATTAATCCATTCATAATTAGTCTAGCTTCATTTTCAGGTTTCTGTTTTCTTACTTCAAACCATTTCTCGAAGAGAGGGAAAAAGAACGGACCTCATATTTTAAATATTAGAGTTGGATTTCAAACGCATCCCTGACTTCCTACCTTCTCCACCCCCACGAAGGAAAAAAAAATGAAATTAGAAAGATTGAAACCAGCCAAATGAAGTGGAGCCCTTCTAACTAATCCACTTTTAAAAATTGTCCAAATTTTAGAAGAGGCGTGAGAGAGAAAGCGAATCTAAACTCCTTGACCCAATGCGTTGTTTTGTTAAAACAGCCAAGATGGCGGAATATCTCAGAAACTAAGCATCTATCACAGGCTGATTGTCTTAAAACTTTCCTTTTTTTTTTTTACAAAAAGCACGGGACAATACTGTACAGATGATAAAAACAGTGCAATCCAGTCACTCTCAAAGTATGGAATACGAATATTGGGTGAGAGAGAAATTCCCCAGGGATGAGCTCCAACACGAGTTTGAAAGCTCAGAAAATTAAATCTCTGGTCCCAGTGATCGAGTCAGATTGGATCCTGTAGCATTATCCTGAGACATGTATATTTGTCTTCATTTGTATAAAAATAAGCCATTTTCCCCCTAACACAACGGTCTTCAGAATGCAATCTCCAAAACAGTTATTCAGAATAATTGCAATCAGAATGCTATCCAATGAGTTCTCGTTTCTTGCTAACAGCGCTATGCGTTTTATGATCCTTTTTCACTTTTTCTCGCAGGCATAGATTACTAGAGACTGACCAGTGACCAGGAATATTTCTAATTTCATTTTTTAAAATGCATTTCGGGTTATCCAAGTCAGATCATCATATCCCTGTAATTCTGGGGAACCCCCTCCCCGACTTTGCCTCCAGTTTAAATGTGTTTTAAGTGAAGGTTCTTTGCAGGTGTGTGAAAAAAAGTCATTTTATGCTCAGCCCCGGAACTGCTACATCACTGAGAACTGGAAGCCTCGTGAAAAGGCTCATCGCCTTCACAGCCTCTTAATAGGTGAGAGCTACCTGGATCACTTAAGTACGCTGTAATTAAGTATTCAGCTCCCAGCTGCCTGCAATTTAGCAGTTCGAATCCCACCAGGCTCAAGGTCAACTCTGCCTTCCATCCTTACAAGGTAGGTAAAATGAGAACCCAGATTGTTGTGGGGCAATATGCTGACATTGTAAACCGCTTAGAGAGGGTTGCAAGCCCTGATAGGCGGTATATAAATACAGTGCTATTGCTATTGCTATAATCTCAAGGGACACTGTATGCACCACACTATCAATTTTACTTTTGGTCTGAAGAAGCTTCTTGGATGAGAAGCGAAACAACTTCAAAGAAAAACCAGAAAGTCCGGTTGCCTCTTGAAAAAAGCACCTGTGGAACAACCATGACCTGGATGACTTAGAATCTCCATAGACTTCTGGTCATTTATTTCTGGCTGGACCCTAAAGAGCTGTTAGCAATAGCTTAGTGGTGATGGTGGTAGTGATAGGAATGGTAAGAAAAAGCAATTTTCATATCAACTTCCTTACGGACATAGAAATTTAAGGGGACAAGAAGACAGAACATATAATAAAATTGAACTAAATAGCAACAGCTACCACAACAAATCAGGGTGATTTAAATCCCTAGTTAGGCAGACTTGATTTAATTATTTACATCACAATGTGTTCATTAGTCAGGAAGATTCTATGATTATTTCTAGCAAAAGTGCACTCTTGTTTGGTACCTCTTGAATACATATTCTTCCTCCGAGAGAAATGTAATTAAATTTCATTTTTAGTTGGTACATACCATATAAAGCAATTATTTAGTCAAATACAGATTAATTTTCAGGTAAAAATGGAATGCTTAATACTAAGCAAGAAGATACATTATTTTTCTGCCCTATAACAAATAAATCCCGTTATCTCCAGCTTTACCAGAACAGTTTGTCCAAAAAGAAAAAGAAAAAAAGGAAAGGATATCCTCAAAGGGTTGAAAGGGACCAATATTTTCTTGAAAATCTTCAACAATTGAGCACTCATAATTTGGGGATCAACTGAAGCATGAAGGGAAAAATAGTTGTATCATTTAGACTTATATACTGCTCCATAGTGTTTTATAGCACTCTCTGAGCAGTTTACAATGTTACCATATTGCCCCCAAGAATCTGGGTTCTCCTTTTATTGACCACTAGCCGATAACCCGGCGTTGCCCGGGTATTTATTTATCCCAATCCTGTATCAGATAGGAACGGCAATGTGAAGTGGAAATGTAAGTGCCGAATGGGCTGTCCTCCCTCCTTCCATTAACGTCTCCGCAATTCCTGAAGAGGCGATGGCAAGAGCAACTTCTCCCTGAGCCCTAATTTTGGCAACAATGAAA
Organism: Pseudoxyrhopus heterurus; assembly: GCA_032468235.1. Lineage (NCBI taxonomy): Eukaryota > Metazoa > Chordata > Lepidosauria > Squamata > Pseudoxyrhopus > Pseudoxyrhopus heterurus. Next base: position 242,302 of record JANHJO010011095.1, read on the forward strand.
TTAATTAAAAATGTTTTCCCTGTGCCCCCAGAAGCGTCAAGCAATGTCGTCTTGAATGTGATCTGTGTGACGTACGTCGTGTAGGTCTCGTAGTGGTGCAGGCAGGCCCCATTACAAACGCTCCCTTGTGGAGTACTGTGAACCCGTTACCATGGCAACTCCACACACACCCCAAGGGGTCAAAACACACACCCCAAGGGGTGTTAGGGGTGTCTTACCCCCACAGTATTTGTTTCCAGGGAGTAAATCATCTTGGCATCTGTGTACCAAGTTTGGTTGAAATTGCTTGAGGCGTTCCAGAGTTATGCTGGAACATACACACACAAATCCATTTATATGTGTGTGTGTGTGTGTGTGCGCGTACGTGTGTGTGTGTGTGAGAGAGAGAGAGAGAGAGAGGGGGGAGAGGGAGAGAGGGAGAGAGAAGATGGAAGGATGGAAGGCTGAATCAACCTCAATCTCTCAATCTCCATCAGGATTGAATTCCAGATTGTGGGCAGAGTTAGCTTGCAATACCGCATTCTAACCACTGCACCATCAAAGTTCAGAGTTATGGCAGTACATGTAGCTTCTTAGAGGAAAGATAATTTAACACAAGAATGATGTCCTACAGAGAGGGACGTTGTAGAAACTCCCCTTTGTTGTTGCACTGAATGAAACATAATATTCATCTTTCAGCATATTCTTCTTCAACATTCCCCGAACTCTCAACTGAACTGGGCTTATAATTCTAATCCAGATTTCTTGGTCATCATTATCATCCTAGATCGCCTTTTGATCCCATCCTTTCCCTCCCCATCCCAGGCATTTGTAAGCAATCCTAATACAGTATCTGTCCTAAAATCATGTTTGAAAAGGACACCCAATTATAACCCTGATCGCATACAGAGACAGTTGTAATGACATTAGATGGCTCCATCCTCCAAAAGGAAATGTGAATAAAGTCAGGTACAGATGAATGGATGATAGATACAGCATACTGGCTGGATAATTCTGGGAACTGACGTCCACACCACTTAAAGTTGCCAAGGTTGAGAAACACTGAGATAGAGAATGAATAGGCAGCAGTAGAAAAGGTAGCAGGGGAAAAATATTAGTTAAGATATCTTACAATAATAACACACTTCAGAAGTTTATTAAAGTGCACAGTATTTTATTTATTTATTCAATTTGTAGGGATGCTCATTTCAATAAGTGATTCTAGGCAGCGAACAGTCTTAAAATAAATTAAAACAATTTCTCATCAGAAATACAAAACGTAAAATACACAGCAACTGAGGAAGATGTCAGATCCAATAGCTGTTAGCATAGTCAAAGGCCCAGTTCTTATATTACTATTATTATAGTATTGTCATTATTATATATGAAATACAAATGATTGAATAAGCACCAGTCTGTAACATGGAAATGCAATGCAATAGAGATATGCCAGCAACATTTATTATTTTGTTTACACCGCCCTCTTCCCAAAAAGGGTTTAGTACACAGGAGAGGAAAAAAAAGACCGAAAATACCTGTTTTGTTGGAAAGACGGAATGACACCATTTTGTCAGAAATATTGCAGACGTTCCTGACTGATGCAATGCAGCTGTAGTTGGCGTAGTCCTGAGGTCGAAGATTCTTCAACTTCAGAATCTTGGTTTCACCCTGCATCCAGCAGAAGAAACATTTATCACAGGGCCAAGATCATTATTATAATTCAAGAAAGAACACGCAGGATAATACAGGAGGGCAATCTATTCTAAAAGGATAGTTGTGTTGCAACTTTCTCCAATTTAGCATCTTCCAGATGTGTTGAAACTGCTTCTCAAAACATCTCTCACCGCCAAGGGAATTGAAGGCCACCATATCTGGTGGCCCTCAAGTTGTAGGACTGCAGTGTTTTTCAAACTGGGCAACTTCAACTCCCACACTTCCCCATTATGGCTTGGGAATTCTGGAAGTTGAAGTTCACACATCTTACGAGGTTGAAAAACACTGCCTTAACTTAACCAATCAAAATATTTATTGGCTCGATTGTTTTATTTCCAAGCAGAGATTATTTTTCTTGCTTGACTCTAATGAAGTTTTGGGAAAGGTAGTCTACTCAAAGGGACCATCAGCACTGCAAATGTCCTCCCTTTCCTTATGAAGTCCTGTTTCTATTATGTCAGTTTCCCTTTTTTTAAAAAATGCTGCATTGAATAAGAGAGAGAAGGTTACTGGATTCAAACAAGGCAATGGAATTAAACATCACATTAAACAATGGTTTGCTTTTACTATGGCTTTTTAGCCAAATCATACTATTTTATTTGACACCTGAGCCTAAACCAGAAATAATCATTTAGAAACAATGACTCAGTGTTTAATCCAAAAGAAAACAAATCACTTCAACAACCCAAAGGAAACAAAGCACTTAGTATCTTAATGGAACATGTGAACAAACTGCTAGCTTTCCCCTTGGATGTCTTTTACTTTATAAGTTTTTGAGACATTTGATACAGCACAGATAGTAAGAAACCTTTATTGCACATTAAGACTAAACTGGAAACACTTCTAAGGTTGTGCAAACCTCACACAAGAGAAACCATGCTTTATACTTGCAATATTTTGTGTTAGGTAGCAGTTGGTTATTTACATTTCCAGAATCCTTGCCCTGAGAAATTCTAGTACCCAACGTATCTGCTACAGTTAAGAGTTATGGGTATTGATTTCAAACTTCCCAGGTCCAGAAATCACCATTCTTCAGTATAATTGACAACCTTCTTGACAACCAATAGTGAATGTGGAAGCCTTTCAGGCCATGATTCAAGTTCACTGCTTCTTCTAAATCAGTTTTACAGCAAGAATTTGGAAAAAAAAAATCACAACTACAATATTTAAAATGTGGACCATAGGTTCAGCAGAATCAAAAGTCAAACTTTTAATCTTTTTTTAAGTGCATGAATGGACTGAATGCTTCTTAATTTAGGGCAGAAGATTGAGCAACATCTATATATTGTTGTAGAGTATACTGTAGACCACGGGTGTTAAACTCAATCACGTCATGTGATGTATTGCATTTGCAATGGTTTTTTTTTTGCCTTTGTGGAGCCAGACATAGCCTGGCCTGTGCGTGACGTATCCGGTCCAGGGGTCACCAGTTTGACACCCCCGCTGTAGACTGTTACAGATCAGTTTAATATTAGATTAATTTCTTCTGACCATGACTAATGCTATGTCGAATGGCATCACCCCAACATATATGATATCAGAGAAAGAAGCTACAAGATCTTTGTGTGCAGCTTGAAAACTAAAAGCTACCAGAGAAATTCTACTAAATGACGAATACCCATGGTATGTGTTGCAAAAGTGCACTTTAATGACCAGCAAGAAGTGATAAAACCCTCTTCTCAATATAAAGTGAGTTTATCAGTTAAAAAAAAAAACTTTCAAGAAGATGGAACAGTGATCTCAGATTGTGAGTACAGATGTACAATGTAATGTACCATTCTGGAAGGTAAGATAGGAGTTGTTGTTCAGGAAATTGTAATTATCATTGTTCAGGAAAACAGGAGTGTGTGTTTTGCTGGAAATATAACAAGCTATAATGAGATCTAGGGGAGAATCTAGAAATGACATGAAGTTGAAGCCAGGACATTTATTTAGTTGGCCAAAAGAATGATGCTGCTCTATTTTTATACTGAGAACTTTTTGTACTCAGAATAAGATTCCAGCACAGGATATGTGTAGGCCAGTAAAAACCGAGACCTTTTTTATGCTTGCATTAGAAGGGAAGTAATTCACTGGGTTTTTTAATGGTTTTTTTCCCCTTCCTTTTAATCCACAGAAACAATCTGTATTCATTTATATTTGTAAATTGCTTTGGACACACAGTCCCCTGATTTATGTAGCTTTTAATATAAAATGCCTGGGAACTTGTTTTAAATGCAAATTTCCTCCACAATCATTCCTCCTAACACTAATTTTCCCAGTGTAGGCTTTTAAGACTTCCCTGATGTAAGCTCTTTTTTGTACAGTAATGTAACTACTGCTGTCTGCACAAAGGGGTTAGTGGGTTTTTGATTAGGGGGAAAGACAAACACAATCGTCACCTGATGTTAGTATCCAGGCTGTTCAAAATCTGCTAACACAATCAGTCTCGGTTAATTTTACAAAGTTTGATTTCAGCCTCAAGTCACATGCAGCTCAATACAAGTCCCAAATTCCAAGATATGATCATTTAATTTCACTTGGATATTAATCTTTTGGGCAGAGTAATTATTGATACAGCATCCAATTTCTTAGCATTAACACACACACCCATCCTGCAAGTTTTTAAAATGGGGAGTGATTTTGCTGAATCCAGGTAAGGTAACTCTGAAGCCATTGAGAGAGAGAGTTGGGCAACCATTTAATTTTCTTAAATAAATAGAAGACTTGTAGAATAACAGAGTTGGAAGGGACTGTGGAGGTCTTCTAGTCCAACCCCCTGCTCAAACAGGAAACCCTATATCATTTCAGACAAATGGTTATCCAATCTCTTCTTAAAAACTTCCAATGTTGGAGCATTTACAACTTCTGGAGGCAAGTCGTTCCACCGATTAATTGTTCTGAATAAAATAGATCTGGTGTTTGGAGGACCTGTGCCTGTTTCTTGGGTGTTGCGGTGCACAGATTCACCGTAGGCTGAGGGTATGCATGGTGACTGAATAGAATAGGGAGAATCTGGTTCTATAAGATAGGTTTGGAAGGAAGGAAGGATGTTCATAAACTAAGTTGTGCTCTGACACTGTAGAAAGGAATTGGGAGGTGGAAAGGTGTTTACAGGGAAGTTCTCTCTTTTCTGTTTGATCACTGGGAGGAGAAAGTCCGCTGGAGACCTGGGCAGATGCGTCAGTGCTAGAAATTGTATCTGCCTCAGTAGGCACAGATTCTTTCGTATGCCACTGCTTTCTTAACCAACTACAATGCAGCTGTGACCACAATGTTTGGTCACAATGGAGCTATGGCTGTACAAGAGGAAACCAGCAGGGGCAAAGGCAAAGAAAAGGCAGAAGCAAGCCATCCAGGTCACATCAAATCAATTTTATTGACTTATGCATGTGCTTTGTGCTCTGAAATTACAATGCTGCTTTGAAGACTTAATGTACATTGCTTGTTGCATCTTTGGAAGGAGCACAGGTTGACGTAAAGCTTAAACTATAATAGTCCTTGACACAGAGCCATTCATTTAGCGACTGTTTGAAGCTACGACAACACTGAAAAAAGTCACTTACAGCCTGTTCTTACACCTTTACAACCATAACTGCATCCAAACAGTCACAGAATCTAAATTTGGGTGCTTGGCAACTAGCATCTATTTACAAAAGTTGCAGTATCCCAGGCGATTGGCAGTTGCAACCTTCCCAGTTGGCTTCCAACAAGCAAAGTTGATGGAGGAAGCTGGATTTGCTGAACAGTCACATGATTCACTTAACAATTGCAATGATTCGCTTACCAACCATGGAAAAAAGGTCATAAAATCAGATATGACTCACTTAAGAACCACCTTGCTTAGCAGTGGAAATTCTGATGCCAGTTGTGTATGTAAGTTGAGGACTACCTGTAATCTGAAGATGCAGAGATCAAGTTGTTCTAATTCAAAGATGGTTTCTTAGGTCAACTTACGTTTAGACAGAGTGTGTAACACCAGGCTGATCATTGTTCCTGTGCACCCTCCCTTTACGATAGGAAAGTTTGCCCAAGACGATTTCCAGCACATGCCATCAAACACAAAGAGCCATTTTTAATAAAGTGAAATAAGTCAAATTAACCCCCAAATATGAAGGCATATGATAAGAACATGCAAGTTTAAAATTTGAGGTTCATTTGCTAGAATTAAGATTAGAATAACAGAGTTGGAAGAGACCTTGGAGGTCTTCTAGTCCAACCTGCTGCTTAGGCAGGAAACCCTATACCATTTCAGACAAATGGTTCTCCAATCTGTTTTTAAAAACTTCCAGTGTTGGAGGAAATGTATACAGGAAATGTATCCTCAACTGCTCTGAAAAGAAGCCAACAGAGGTAAGATGGAGTGGGGACAAGCATGTAAAGAGATGAAATTGGGATGGGTGGGATAATATATTGTCTGATATTCTTCAGGGCATAGTCTTGCATACTTAAGGAATGACCTATCTCTCAAAGTTTCTGCCTAGCCAGTTTGATATGGCAAGATTGGTGCATTCCATGGGCCATCATCTAAATGATGCCATCTATTGGGTTCCCAGAAGTGTGCCTTCTTTGTGGCAGCACCTGGAATGAAGTCCTTCCCCCTGCAAGATTTGAACATCTTCCACCCTACTTGTATCTTGAAGAACCTTAAAAACCTGGCTCTTCATGTAGGCCTTTGGTGAGGACAATTGATGCTCCTTTTCTTTCTTTTGTTTTCTTTCCCCTTCTTTTTTTTCCTTCTGCTGTTTTTGTATTGTTCTTTGTCTATAATAATTGTAAACTGTCCGGAGTTGCTAACGAGCTAGCATCATATACATTTAATAAATTATTATGGTTGGTTACACAATTAGTATCTTTTCACAACAAAGTGAAGTCACAACTGAGAATCTTAATATATCAGAGTAATGTATGTGTGATCCAAGCAGTTTGGCCTTTTGTAATTGATGCATAGAAATTCTGTCAATGTGCCAATTTTCTAAATGCTATCCAATAGTTTTTGGTATGGTGCCCAAAGTGCTGAGAAATTGGAGCATTTCATGGAGGACAGCAACCATGAAGGAACTGAGTATATTTAGCATGAGGAAACAACCATGGGGAGACATAGCTGTCTTCAAGTATTAGCTGTCATCAGTGGTGGGATTCATTTTTTTTACTACCAGTTCTGTGGGCGTGGCTTGGTGGGTGTGGCTATGTGGTTGGCCAATCAGAGGTGTATTTGCCACGGTCAGCCAATCAGAGGTGATATTTGCCGGTTTTCCAAATTATTGCTACCGGTTCTCCGGAACCTGTCGGAACTGGCTGAATAGCACCTCTGGCTGTCATGTAGAAGATGGAGTAGAACTGATTGGGTGGCTTATGAAATAAAGAAACAATGGATTTAAATTACAAGGAAGTAGATTTTAATTAGACATAAAGGAAAAAAATCCTAATATTAAGAGCTATTTAATAATGGAACAGACTGCCTTGGGAAGTGGTTGGCTCTCCTTCACAGGAAGCGTTTAACCAGAAGTCAAATAAGTTCTCTGTAGGGAATGCTATAGTAGTAAATTCTGCTTAATTCAGAGCATTAGGTCAGATGATCTGCAAGATCTCTTTCAATATACTCTTGATCCTATGAAATGCGAGAAGTTAGGAAGATTGTTGACTACCATAGATGTGATTGCACAATCAAAGGTAGAATAATTACGGGCATTCCTTAGTATGATAAGGGCAAGCATTTTACAAATCTCTTATAAGAATCCCACCAATGGTTTGGTCTTTTCTACCACCATGAATGAGAATGTTACAATCAAAATGCAAAATAACATTTTGGCATAGCACTAGTTGAAATTAATACATTTGAACATGAAATATTTTAATTTACAGTGAGAAATTATCAACTGCATTGGCAGGATTGGGACCAGGTTCGACAATAATCATGTTACCCACCCCCAACTCCCCCAATAATGTTCATAATCATTCCATATTGTAATTGCAGTGCTCAATTATGAGATTACATTAGCTGTGTTTATGCTAATTAAACCATTAGGCATAATAAGTCTAATTACTCAAATTGGCTGAAAAATATTTTAATAAATGGTGGAAATTTTCACAGTGTGGATTGAATTTAAACTGGGGGAATCAGATCTAATTTTACTTTGGAATTGGCTGGCCTTTTGCTCCCTCTGTCTGCTTGCAGTTTGTGGAATTGTATTGCACCACTGAGATGTGAAACTAAATAGTTTTGAATTGAATAGCTCCTATTCCTAGAAGAATACATCAGATTAGTCGCAGGGACAAACAAAATTGTCTGTTCCCAGTTTGTTTTGCTTTGGAATGCACTCATTAACAAGACAATTTCCCCCTATTTTTAAGGTATTTAAAAATAAATGTACAAGCATTACATTTAAATACTATTTTGACTATTGTTGTTACTTCTCTTTCAAAATATTCATTTCAAAGCATGCTACATCTCATAAAACAAATCTTATTTATGAATGGAGAACAAGACACTGCATTTAGAGTCTCATTTTCAAACTATATTTCATTCCATTGATCTATTGGATTTTGTTCAAATTTAATTTTCAATTGACCCCTGGTTCTTCTGTGTCCTAAAGCCACAGAAATCATGGCTTGGTCATTCTAATGGCTATCATAAATTCTTGGCCCCATTCATAACCCCAATTGAATGAGACTTTATATGCCTGGATTACACGGCACAGTTGCTGGTTCTTACAGATTTATTATTGTTGTTTGCACAATCAGAAAGATGTTGAGACAGGATTTGGCATTTTTATCACCTATTGACTTCTTCCTAAGAACCTGGGATAAGCAGATTATGATTACTATATACATAACAAAGTGAAATCATAGCTGCCAGTTCTTTAGCTGTTGTTGGCCTTTGCACAAATCAAGTTCTTCCCAAGAATGTAAGTTATCCTAATATAACAGCATGGTATATGTTCAGATCCAAGCAGTGTAGTCTTCTATAATTGATAGATGGAAATTTTGTCGTTGTGATCTTCTCCAATTCTTTTGTATTCTGTTATCCCTGGGTATTGACACAATTATCCACACTTTGATCTTTTCAACCACAATTTAAATCTGATGTGCTATGATTCAAGACTTTTTCAGTTTTCATTCAGAAATCCCACAACATTTTAACCTGCTTATTTTCAACTACTTTTTCAACTCTCATGTTCCCGCCAATTTTTCATTACTGGCACTTGATATTTTTATAGATGTTCCAGTGAATTATTTTGGAGACCATTACCCTGTTGTTTATAATCAGTTTGTGCAATCTTCTTGCATGAGCTGTATATGATTTACTGTTTCTTCAGCTTCTTTGGACAATCTGCACTTTGATGATTTTTCAATTCAGTCCTTGATTGCATTAATTTGAAAAGCTTGTTCTTGAGCAGCCAAAACCTTCTTTTCTTTTTCTTTTAAATGTTCCAGTTATAAGCCATTGCGTATAAGGTTTAATCTTACCCACCTCCCTGTCAATGTTTTGTGGAAATTTACTATGTAATGGTTTTCCTTGCCAGCATTCTGTTTCTGGTTTTCATTGCATTATTTGGATATTCATGTTTTGTCTACTGTACATTCAATAAGCTCCATTTATTCCAATTATAAAATTTTAAAATATTAGGTTTTAATTATTTATTAAATTGTATTTTTATATTGTTTTATATGTACACTTTATGATTGTTTTATTGGACTTGTTTGTTGTGAGCCGCCCGGAGTCCTCCAGGAATGGGGCAGCATAGAAGTTCTAACAAACAAACAAACAAATAAATAAATAAATAAATCCAGAAGTCCCAACAAACAAACAAACAAATAAATAAATAAATAATTCCATTTAATCAAATTCTTATGGTTGGTCACAAAATCAGCCAGAAGTTTAGATTTTTATCCATCTAATTAATCTTTCCCAGGCACCTCTGATAGGCAGATGTTGTTGTTTAATGGTTTATTTAATTGTATGGTATTGTCAGCCTTGTGAGGTACAGTAGACCAGACAAGAAGCATAGACTATTAGATAAACTGGACTATTTCTACTTTATTTTTTACATTTATTGTAAGATTACATTAACAGAACCTTGCAAGTCTGAAAGTACATTTCACCCCATCACCTTTACAGACCAAAAAAACAGGGGGGGGGGGGTGTTTCCTTCTGAAATGTTTGCCACTCCTATATTTCCTTTGTGAGCTAACTATTGGGCCATTTGATGGACTGGTGGGTGCAGGAGATGGATCGTTGAATTTCTTTTGGGAAGGGAAAACCCAGAACTCTCAGATTCGGGTTTTCCCAGATGTACCAATATGACAACTCTAATAAAATGGAACTTTGACGAAATGCTTGTCTTGGAGTTTATTGGTTTGGAGTTTGTTAGTTGGAACACTGACACCCTGGTTGTGGCTTCCCCCCATCTCCCAAAGTCATTCTCACATACCATTACTGGTATGGGGCTGGATTCCTTCTACCAACTTTATACAAAACCATAGACATATATTTGTTGAGTATCTTCTATATTCATAGGATGGTAACCTAGTCCAGCCCACATTTTGCCATTATTTCTATCAGATTCTCATAACATAATTTGTCAAATACTTTGCTGCAGTCAAAGTACACCATGTCCCTTTCATTTTTATGTTCAACTAAACTGACCACTTTATTTTGAAAACGTGTTGAGGTTGATTTAACATGACACTTTAGCATCTGGCATCATGCCCATCCTCCATAATTTCTCAGAGATCAAGACAGACATCTATGAGTTCCTTCTACTTTTGCTGCTATGGCTCAAGGGAGCTGCTATGGCTCAAGTGGTAAGATAACAGTACTGCAGTACTGCAGATCAGCAGTTTGGCTGATCGAATCCCAC
>JANHJO010011102.1:0-19070 GCA_032468235.1 Pseudoxyrhopus heterurus
AAGACAGTTTTTCTTTTCTTTTGTATCCTAAATCATCATACTGACCAATTCTCTTTGCAGGATCTCACAAAGAGGCAGATTTCCTCAGGACAGTATGACACAGTTTCTGCGAGGGACTTTCAGAGGTTTGTTGCTGTTTACATCATAAACCCAGTTTCTTCATAAACTTCAGTCTTTGCAGACCTGGGGTTCTCCTTTTAGACCACAGATCAACTTGAGGTCCCCAATTTGAGGTTCCACATTTAAAGTGGAATCTTCACACAAAATATAATTCATGACACAATCGTAATATATTTTATAAAATAAAACTCCCAAACTGAAATATCAACAAATCTTAGCACTTCCCACATTGCATCTGTGTGGCTCTCAGACATCATTATGTTGCCCACCAAATGCGAATTTAGGGATCTAGTTTTTAATTCATACCATATATTTGTGTAGTTGTAATGCTCCAGTTAGCAACTGTTAATGGTAATTGTTTTAGGTCAGGTGTCCTCCTTTGATACAAAGTTCTTTGAAAATTCAAGTGAAGCATTTTGGGTTCTAAAGAAAATGGCTGTTCGTTGTTAACATAAAAAAAGTGTTCAATTTAAGAGTTAGCTTATATATAGCCCCTAAGGTATATAAAATGTATATCTTTACAATATTTGGGAGAAAAAGATTTAGGCTGCAGTTCTGTGCCTATTAATCTGGAAATTTCATTGAACTCAATGAAATTTACATTTACACAATGAATTCAATGGAATTTGTATCTGAATCAGTATGTACTATTAGACTGCTAAGTGAATAACCAGTTTTCTTCTGATTTTTATGCCCTATGGGTAGCTATCAACTTCACAAAAGCAAAAATTCCAAAACTCCCTCAATCTCCTTTGTTATTTTGTTTTAGACTTTCTAGATATACAGAAGATTTGGAGAGACAACTGAAGGATGTGAATTATAGGCTGGACACAATTATGAGAACTCTCCCTCCAGCTCAATACCAACAGAGGAACTAGCAAGAGGTGAGGATTTGTTCTACCAATGGCCCCTGGTACAGTGAGAAGCTAAGGTGTAAAATGACAGGCACGGGGGGGGGAAGAGATGCACATCTTTGAGTAGTCTTGTTTCCCCAGGGCTTTTCCATTTCAGCTCCGTTGTTAAAAAAAAAAAAAATTGCTATAGATCAGGGGTGTCAAACTGGCAGCCTGCAGGCTGGATGGATCATGCGCAGACCATGCCCACCCCGGCTCCACAAAGGCAGAAAAACATTGCAATAGACGTGATCAAGTCTGACATCCATGCTACACATTAATTCACTGGCCCAGTGCCAGAAATGGTACATTCCTGCAGTGGTGCATTGTAAATATTCGAAGGCAAATAATTTGCAGAACATCTCCTAAAATTAAAAATATGAACTGTAACAGCAAACTTTTTTAGCAGCAGAAATATTTATAATTAATAACTATATTTTCTGTATTTTGTTATCAAAGGCAGCTCTTGAATGTATTTCATCTCGCTGAGTCCCTCAGCTCAGATTGGCATCATTTACTGTAAACAACATACCGGATTTTTCTTCCATCCAGTAATGAAAAACTGGTGGAGATAGAAGCAGTACTTAACAGTTGAAATTCAGAAATTCATCTCTGAACTTTTTAAACACACAAGGTTTTTACAGAACATTTTATGTGCAAACATAATTCTAGGAGTTTAAAAGGAATTATTTTCCTTAGTCACATCGTTCATCTCTGTTGTTCTTGCAGGGACTGAGGTGTGTGGGAAGATTACATTGTTTAGTGTTTTATGCTAACACACTGAATTAGATACAAATTATACAAGGTTTTCATGTGTTGGTCTTCAACATTAGTTGTACAGGTATGTCAGCCAAGTCCTGTTCACATTCTGATGGAACAAATTACTGTAAACAAAAAAAATATTAAATATTGCAGGATTGGTGTTTGAAATGGGAAGTAACCAGCAATAAATGATTTTTTCCCACCATGGGCAAATATTTGTCTGTTATAAATGACAGAAACATGCTTTCTTTTGCTTAAATTTAAGACAAAGTCATGCATCAGATCTAATTCTCCAGCAAATTTAAGTGCTGCATATCAAATATATTGGAAATAGCAAGAGGGTTTTTTTTTTCCTATAATTGGCACAATATAAAAGGGATAGATTTTCTAAAGCACAACTATAAAAAGAAATGTTTTATAAGATATATTTATAGGGCACTTTTCTGTAACATCTTCAAAGTGACTAATAGAAAGAAAAATTCAAGTTACTTTCTAATCACCTTCCAACTATTATCAATTTGGATAAACCACTGTGGATAAACCACAAGAGCATTAGACTCAACATTTTTTAAACAAACTTTAAAAAAACAAACCTAGCAACTCCTAAGAATTACACTTACCAAGATTTAGAGGCAAAAATGCAAACACAGTGTGCATGCGCAAGCGCGCGCGCACACACACACACACAAAACACAAATATAAATATGACAATAGAAGTTTTTTTTATTATAAAAATCTATACAATGAAATGCCAGACATAGCAATCATTCATATCTGGTTTATTTATATATATATATTTATATATCTATATATCCACATATAGTTTTTACTTATATGAAAGTAAAACTGTGTTATCACAAAATGCCTAATTCTACCATTTATTGCTCAATAACATGGCACAACACACACTCTTAGCATAACTGATGCCATGCTTGCTACAAACAAACAGCCAAACACTGCAAAGCACACACAAAAGCAGCTGTTGATTCTGAAGTGGAACCAATTTGATCACTCACTTTATAAAAATATTGGGATCATATAGATTTAAGCATTATAAAGGAGGAATATATTATTTAAAACAAACATTTAAATAGTGCATATTGATATTTTGCATGTGGTATATAAAACATTCATGTACAACACTATACAGTACACATAGGTTTTGATGTTTGATGCACCAGTGATTGCAGATTGAATGGAAAGTTACTGAAATGTACATTGCACAACGAAGTTGAACAAAAGCCACAGAAAAATCTCCAGATTATTTCCCGATCTTGTAAGTCACTACAGTCCACTAAAATCCTTCAGGCTGTATAAAAAGGCAAAACATTAGAGTATAAATTCATTTTAATAGTCACTTTTGGGTTCCAAAATCACATGCCTAGAATTACAATAAAAACGAGAAACACAACCAATAGAAGTATGAAGTCTCTAAAATCTATTTTCTACCTATTACATGTTAACACATCAATCTGATGAGTTTACATGCCATTATTTCACTGAAGTTCATTTTCTGGTTTTTCAGAAAAGCAATGAAAAACAATTTGTGTTGGCATTAGTTGTTCATAACACATGCAGCAAATAGGCACGTGCAAAAACATGGCCACAAGACAAAATAGATCCAGAAGGTATTCAACACTTAGGATTTAATCCAGTCAAACCACAGAAGCAGGGCCTATGTGCAAAGGATTCCATATAAGCCCTTTTCCTCTGTACTATATCTCATATGTCAAGTCATTTAGAAGGATTTTGGAGTGCAGTTTAAAAAAAAAATCAGCCGCTGTTTTGTTATGTATACTAGGCAAAAAAAAAAGTCAGTAAAAAAACCCCTCTTGGTTTTGAAGCTTTGACATGCAAAAACCGTGTCATACCTGCTTGAGGCAGATCACTTCTCTTCCCATTTCTACAAATGGAAGTAGAAAGGCTTCTTTCAAAGCTAGTTCTGTCCAGCTTGTTCAATACATTAATTACATTAATTGTAGCCCTTGGTAAAATAAGTTTCAGATACAGCAAAAGTGGTGTAAGCTTACTGAACTGAATGAATCTGAGCACCAACACAAGGGTAAGATGCAGTCTCCAATTCAGACTACACACTGTCACCGGTAGACAATAAATAGAAATTAACAGTAATGTAAGTCTTGTAGGCAATATGTGATATAAATGTTCAGGTTTTTCCAAGTTTTAAAAATACAACAAGCAAGGTCACTTTCTGGTTTGTCCATTGTCATCTGAAACTGGAGTATGTACTTTATATTTCAATATCCATCAATCATTCTACTATATGAAATATGCCATTTGCAATCAGTTATTCCGCACAGTCCTCTGAAAGGTATTGCAGTTCCTTTCTGGTGTTCAGGAGTATTCTTAATTGGCTGCCATTGTCTTCCATATTAAAAAGGCAACAGAGGAGTTCAGTGTAATACTAATAAATGCAGATGAAGCGAAGTTAGCAGGTCCAACATTTCTGAATGATTCTAGAATAAAAGTCTTTTGAGAACAAGATATACTGTAACTTTTTAAAAATGAGAAAAAGAAAACAACCCTTAAAGTTGGACAGATTGAGTCGTAATTTAAATTTTTTTCATTAACTTTCCAGATTGGACCTACCTGTCCTTCTAAAGTATACAAAAACTGCATTCTTTCAACAAAGCAAGACAAAAGAATACCCCTAACAGTACTATGGGCAGCATATGAAAACAACCGTTCTTTGTTATGGAGAAACATAATTTATTTTGATGGATCTTGTTTGCTGATAAGGACTTCAAGAAGACGCAGTTTAGCTTTAACTTTCTTGTACTCTCGATACTCATCAAGCATGGGTCCACGATCCTCCTTCTGAACATTCCTGAAAAAAATAAAAAATGTTGTTAAAAAATCTCGGCTGGCTTACTTTTTTAAAGTAGAAAGTGGAAGCATCAAGTTTAAGTTTTTCACTCTACAGATTTCATAAGAATGAAGGCCTTGATAGAATCCTTCCTTCTGATAAACATAATTTCTGCTAACAAGAAGAAATAAGCATGACTACCCAGACTACTGAAAATGTCCAAGCAAAATCACATCCACTGCAGTTCATAAAACTTGAGTAGCATTGCACTGATATTTTATGAATGATAGACAGGATGATAGAAAAATGCAAGACTTAACCCGTCTGGAAAACTGAAGCTGTGGGGAAAAAAAGTCATCCCATCCATTCTACCCTCAAAGAAACAGATTGTGTGTGGGGGGGGGGGGGATGGATTTCTACACTACATACATATTTTAGAATTATAGACACAGGGATAAAAGGGTATAAATAATGCTAGTATTTACCCAACAATTGATTATTTGCATCAATAAAAGGAAACAATCCCATGTCTTAAGCAGAGCTATGTCTTTCTCTTTTGTTTTCTTTATAAAAATGAATGTAAATGTATCCTGAAGAAAGGAGTGTATTTGTGTCCTTGAATCAAGAATTGTACTATATTGCTTATCCTCTATGTAATAGAATTTTAGACTGATTAATTGTAATGAATAACTGATGAGTAGTGATCTATGAACCTTACATTAAGTATTACATACACATCACTTAAATGAACTGTTGTTAAGTCGAGGACTACCTGTAGGGCTAAAATGTAAAGCCATGGGAGAAAAGAAATCCAGAAATCATCTTAAGAAAAAACTTTCCTAAAGTTTTCTGGATGTTTTTCTCTCATGGCTTTACATTTTAGCCCTATAGGTAGTCCTCGACATACAACATTTCATTTAGGGACTGTTCAAAGTTACAACAGCAGGGGGAAAGTGACTTATGACTGTTTTTCACTTATGACCGTTGCAGCATCCCCATGGTCATGGGATCAAAATTCATATAATTTTGGTAACTAGTTCATCTTTATGACTGTTGAAGTGTCCAGGGGTCATATGATCCCCTTTTCCGACCTTCTGACAAGCAAAGTCAATGGGAAATCCAGGTTCACTTAACAACCATGTTACTAACTTAAAAACTGCAGTGCTTCACTTAACAACTGTGGCAAGCAAAGTCGTAAAATGGGGCAAAACTGACTTAGCAAATGTTTCACTTAGCAACATACATTTTGGGCTCAATTGTGATACCGGTAGGAAGTTGAGGACCTGTACTTGTTATCCAAAAGCAATACCGGTAGGAAGTTGTGATACCGGTAGGAAGTTGAGGACCTGTACTTGTTATCCAAAAGCAATGAAAGTCTTATTTGCCAAATTAACCTACGGTTGTAATGGGCCTACTCTACTGAAAGTCTGCATTTTTTTTTTTAATCTTGCTGGCTGTTCTACTAACAGAAACAAACAAACAGACCTTTCAGGACCCAGCTCTTTGGGTTCTCCCTCCAACTTCCCATTTTTCAAAGGGATGGTCAATGAGAAAATGGTGTAATTGGAGCCTAGAGGTAGATTATTTGAAGCACGTGCAGTCAGAATTCAGGTACAGGCATGAGATTGAAACATTGGTCATTCTGATTTGTTGAGGTTTGGTTTGATGTCTCAATGGCTTTTGATGCCAATCATCTTGGTATATTTTTGCACTGACTGCAAGGGTTCTGGACTGGAAGCATTGTTTAAAGTTCCTCTGCCATTTCCTGAGTAAACAATTCCAATGAGGGTTGGCATGGCACTTCCAAGTGGAGGCCTAGAGGTGTTGATTTTCTTTCCCCTATTTTTTAATATCCATATGAGACCACTGAGAGAAATTATTACTCAATTTCAGGTGCAATACTATCCATACAAATTATGATACTCAGCTATGTACTACCAGTGATGGATGATACAGAAACCATGACCTAAGTCTGTAAGCTACTGAAGCTTTGAAACACCTACATGAAACTCCATGAAGATTATTCTAAGCTATGAAATTAGTTATTATCTATATTCCTATGATATCCAATGCTCCTGTCACCTAATTCAAAAAAGTAATTTGTACCATTAAAAGTTGCCTGAACTATATCATGAGCAGCTACAGGGAAAGAAAGCTGAAATTATGCCCAAGCAACATAGAAATTATTGATGGTCATTAACAAACCGGTCTTGAGAAAAGATTCTCTGTTTGGGGTGGAGGTTGCATTCCTCTTGCAGAAGAACATCTGCAGCCCTGATTTTCAACTGACACTGGATTGATAGATGACAGCTGCATCAGGATTACATTTGCACAATTATGATTAGTGCAGCAGCTATTTCTATTTTTAAACTGGGTAGATTTGGAAAACTATTTTTGATTTGGTTACATTTTACCTTGGCTATTGCAACATACTTGAAAGAGGGTCCACCTTAAAAAGTGTGCAGAAATTTTAACTAGTGCAAAATGCAGCAACTGAAGACTGCTAAACAATAAGCAATACAGTATATGCTATCTGGATTGCAAGGGCTACACTGCTTTGCAGAGTGCTTAACAACCATAATTAAAGGTATTGGCATTAACATTTGCCAAAATGATTTAGAATCTTATTATATGAATGGATGCTTGTCAGGCCCAAAACCAAGAATGACAGACAATTTTCCAAGATCAGGTTTTTTTATTGTTTTACATCTGTAGGAAAAAAAATCTTGCCAAACTGAGAGGTCCACAATCTACATCTACAATATATAATGTGGACTATTAGGGACAGGTTATTTTCACTCTCCCTCATCCAGGATATTGGCAATTAAGATTTGTAAGGCAAGATATTCTGAGGGTGGCTGCATTGCCCAAAAGTTTCTCCGGCACATGGGAGAATCACTCATAATTCATGAATTGCAGGGGGGGTGGGAATAGCTACCATTCTGTCCTGCTTTACAAAAGCAGTCAAGATGTTCTTTCAACTTCATTTACATCTTCAGTTTAATGCATGCTGTTTCATTTTTTATAGTGTGCATCTTACTCTTAAGCCAGTTTGACTGCTCTAGTTCGTAGAAGGTTAAATAGAAATCAAATACATTTAAATTATATAGTCTTTGGTATGATCAAAGAAAGTTAATCCAATCTCTTATATAATGTGTCTCTGAAAAAAATTCTATTTTGAATGGTTTCTAATACTCAACATTAGATTTTGATTAATTAAAATACATATAAATAAAATCATGATTATTAATTTAATTTTTTTTAAAAATCTATGTGTATTAATTCTCATTAAATAGCAGCCAGCAAAACTAATGCTTCAATTAAAACAAGCATATTTCCATTTTTATTTTTTATTAACAATGCAAATCTAGGGCAATCAGTGTTATATATTAAACTGACCTCCCATTTTGTTGATAAAATCCTTCTTCAAATTCCCGTAGGGTTTTGCGCAATTTCTTTTTTTCACCTCTGGCTTTCCAAAGTTGTTCTAATAATTCAGGCCTAGAAACACATTGTAAGAAAATACTCTGGCTGATCAATACCATCATGAGTGGCCCTCAAAAGAAGCACAACTTAATTAGATAACTGGTAACTTTTTTAGAAGCTTGTATTGAATAATTTTTTATTTATTTCTTTAACTTGTTCTCTTGCTAATAATTTAAAGAAAACTAAAGAAGTGATAAGTGATAAAACTAGAGCTACATTTCAGGAGACTCTTCACTAAAGAGGTATGCAAAATGTTCAAGAAGTTTTCTGATGTCAAAGCAGCCACTATTAGGATCGGACATTTTTCTGGCCCATTTCAGAATGGCCCATTTCAATCTAGCAATATAATATTTTGTGTATCACTGATCTATTTTGGATTTAATCAGAATCCACAAATGATTTTTAAAAATAAGCAGCAGTACATTTGTTTGGTATTTGCAATGTCATATTTACTTACTTGGAAGCTGCTCGGATACTGGAAAGTCGAAGCTCTCGAGTTAGTTTCTCT
Source organism: Pseudoxyrhopus heterurus (assembly GCA_032468235.1). Taxonomy (NCBI): domain Eukaryota; kingdom Metazoa; phylum Chordata; class Lepidosauria; order Squamata; genus Pseudoxyrhopus; species Pseudoxyrhopus heterurus. Next base: position 8,594 of record JANHJO010011102.1, read on the forward strand.
TGATTTTCTTCAACATCAGATTCTGAGTTTTCAACAGGGCTAGTAGCAATGGGAGGTATTTGGGCACTGGATTTTAAAATATCAGTCAATTCTGAAGGTGTATCACCATCTTCTTCCTCTTCCTTAAAAATAATAGACAAGTTTTAAGGATTCAAATAATGGGACATTTAAAAAAAAAAAACACTACTACTGCAGATTTATGTGTCTATGGCAATTGATAGTTAAGAATTGTGTGGGCATTAATGTGAAGTCTAGTGTTAAAGCCAACAGTAGTTCTAGCACCCTGAGAAACACAATGGGAACAGCAATGCACAGTAAAGCAATGGGAAAAATAATTTGCTATTGTAAATTGTCTTTTTGTATGGTTCAGTGTTTTATAACAAAATTCCAAAGGCACTATAAATTATAACAGAATTGTAGGTGTAAATAGGAACAGTCTAAGAAAACATTTAAAATCTTTTTTCATCTCAAAATGCTTTAATAATACTATAAGACATCTATTATAAAACTAATTTTAGAGCATTTGTACAGATAAATATAGGCATCCTTCAGTCTCATAGAGACTATGGTATCGTGCTTCAGGTGGAGATCTAGTAGCTACCAGAGCACAATAGCCTGGGTAGTTATTATATGGAGGATAGGCTGTTACCCAAGCAACAAATCCCCCCTCTCCACGCCGCTAAAAATAATCCAATGGAACGGCAGGCCAATATGATTGGTTCCAGCTGCGTCGCAAGAGTTGCCAGATTCACCTAGGATCGAACTCACAGCCTCCTGAATGTGAGGCAAGAGCTCCACCTCTAGGCCACCGCACAACCCCTACAAGGGTTGTACAGATAAATATGTATTTAAATAATGCAAATCCACTATAAGGAAAGTTATCTGTAAAGATATTCAATATTGGAATTCATAAAAATAGCTACATATAAGAGAGGAACCCTTTATATATGAATCTTTACCTATAACCTAAATTAATGTTATAAAATCATCAAAAGGGCAAGATTATTTTTTTTTTTACCCAAGACTGATATAAAATCAAGCATTTGCCGGTCTCCTACAGTTTTACAAACTTTATAGAAGCTGTGTTATCCGGGATATTCTGAATGCAGGATCACTTATATTAGGAAGCTCCAATATTAGGCTTCACACAAGGTATTGAATAGGAGATCAATAAATCTTCAAAATTTCATGTTACAGTACTTTATCCTTTGTATTAGTAACATTGGGCTAATGATAATGTTTCTGGACAATTATACTGGGAAGGCCAGAGATGTCACCAAAGCAACACTTTATATGAAACAACACAAATCTAAGCACACAGTTTTATTATTGATTTATTAATTATATTAACAATTGTCAAATCCCTAAGGATTCTCAGCAGTTTACATATAAGACCCAACGTACATAAACAGAAAGTTCACAATCTTTAGTCCACAAAGTAATAAAACACATAGAACAAAGTTAAATTAACCAAACAAAGCTAACTAAATCAAAATGGGGGTCAAGTTTTTTCTAGATTGATTGAACCAGCTAGGCCAATTCCTTTGAGAAACTAGAGTACAGGAGATAAGTACTGTAAGTGCAAGCAGTGTACGGCTTTATAAGTATAGTATTTTAAACTTCTCAGAAGCTATTGGCAACTAATGTAATCATCTTTATCCAGAACGGATAAAATACCTTAATTTCCTCAAAGAAATGGGCTGTTTCTCCTTCTATGATAGGTTGTAACATCTGACTCCGCCTTTTAGTTGATGGTGATCCCTGAAATATAATCAAAAGGTGATTACGCTTTAAAAGCTATGTTCCCATTATATTTAGAGCATGTGCCGTTCTAGTTTACATAATTTTACTGAAACATATGGAAATTCTATCTTCACTGTTTTTATCTGTAGGATAAAGTGAGAATAAAGAATATTGACTCAAACTATAGAACATTTATTGTATATAATGTTAAAAAGTAAAATAAAGTATGGGAGTTCAAAAGGAATTTGAATTCTTAATACAGGAAAGCAAATGCAATAGTTATAAAAGAAATGAGATGATATTACTGAAAGGCATCAGCTGAAGAAAACTGTTTGCACAAAAGAAGGAAACAACAGAAAGGAAGGAGTTTAATTGTATGTTAAAATATCCCTGCTTAGAAATTAAAGTAAATGAAATTTGACAATACTGAAGAGTCCCTATCTAGTGTAAAGTAATTGGAGAAATGAATAAAATGAATGTTTGTAAGCAGCCCAGAGTTATCTTATGGTAAAATGGGTGGTCAATAAGTTTTATTAATAAATAAATAAAAGCAATACTATAATTAGTGCATAATATCTATCACTCACTCAAGTAAGTACAAACAATGTTTTTAACAGGCATAAAAGAATAGTAACAGAGGACTTTCATTGTCATAACATTTATTATAAGGCAATTTTCTAACTCTATGAAAACTATCCTCCAGAAGATAGAGGAAGACATCAGCTTTCCCTCACTTGACCCTAGGGATTTGTAAGTGTGCACGTGTGAAAAAACGTGTATAGTATTATCCAACAATTCAAAAAAGCAGGATTGAAACTTGGGACTGGAACGTTTGAGTTTAAATCTATTAGACCACAAAAATGACATCTAAGCTGCTAAATGAACTAATGGTCTGGGAAAATATGTATGAATTGTCTTTTAGAGATACAGGTGAAACCTCAGGTGACGATCATAATCCATTCCGAGAATTTGGTTGTCACCCGATTTGGTCTTCAGTGAAAGCGCATGCGCCTAAAAAAATGGCGTGGCACGGAAGGGGAAAGTGGCACAGAATGGGAAATCGCTGCAGCTGTTTGGTCGCCACCCGAGCACCCGTTCGTGACCAGGGGTAAAAATTTTTGTTCGTCACCCAATTTAGTCGTGAACAGAAGCATTCTCAACTCTTTGAACTTAGGGGAACATGGGCCATGGCAATGATGTTAGATTACCCCTTAGTCGTCAAAGATATACTCAGTATGGAAATTAGATTTAATGGCCCAAGTGTTACCATAGCAATAGCACCTAGACTTATATACCACTTCACAGTGCTTTACAAGTCTCTCCAATCAGTTTACAGCATCAGCATATTGCCAACTTCCAACTTTGGAAGGATGGAAGACTGAGTCAACCTTGAGCCAGTGAGGATCGAACCCCTGGCAGTCAGCAGAATTTGCTTGCAATACTGCGTTCTAACCAATGTGCCACCACGCCTTATTTATTCTTACATGGTATTAATGTTCTAATGCCAAGCATTCCAAATATATTGAAGCCATCACACCATAATACAATATGTACAAGATCTCCATTTCCAATAATCAAAGCCACTTGAAAGGATAATCAAACACTTGTTGATGAATGGTAGCAACAATGAAATACATATTAAAAATTTCTGTAAATGATGAATACCTTGGAGATTGGAGTTAATTTAGAGATTGGTTATCCATAACCAATGGACCAGGTAAAATAAGAATAAAGATTTCACTAGTTATTTTTTATTATAGTCATTGTGAACATTAAAAGTAAATTACAATAATAAACAAAAATGAGTGCAAAACAAGTTATTGAGGCAAATCAATCCCAAACAGAAAATGCAGGAAAAACGGATTCTATACTTACAAGGATAGGAGTAATGCTTGCTCGAGTTAACATCTGTTTCACAAGCCTGTACCTATCATAGAGGGGTTTAACAATATGCCTGTCTTCTCTGGAAACCTGAAAGAAAGAAAAAAAATCAAATACCGAAAATGAACAAAAGGGACTTGCCTTAAAACTATAAAGATGGAAAAACTAAATCACACAGAAATAAATCAATAACAAATTGGGCTTGAAAGGAAAAAAGCAGGCATAAAATGGTCAAATAAAAGCAACAGGTATAGGTAGGATATTTATAAAAGCTTAACTGTTCAATTCTTATCTACTGTATGAGGGGATCTTGCAAGATAAAATCTACCATGTGTGATTGTATTATCAGAAAGTAGACTTTGCTTCATGACTGCCCTGTTAAGCAACTATCCAAAGTTATGACACCAATGCAAAAGTAACTTTATGATACGCCCTTGTATTTATGATTGTCACAGCATCCCTGCAGTCACACGATCAACATTTGGGCACTATGCAACTGTCGGGCATTTACAATCGTTATATCATTCCACAGTCATATGATTGCCATTTTCACACTTCACACTTTACATCTAGTTTCCGCCAAGGAGAGACAATGGAGAAGCAGGCAGTAAAATCGCAATTTGCTCTCATGTGATGTCTTGCTTAACGATCAAATGAGAAGTAATATCCTAAGTCTGTTGTGATTAGGTAATGTTTCATTAATGGCCATGTTGCTTAGCAACAAAGTGCCACTCTCAATTAGGGTAGCTAAACGAAGAATACCTGTATTTAAATTTAACATGTGAACCATATAACAGTTGTATGCAGGAACTCGGCAAGTAGTTTTAAACAAACAAACAAACAAACAATAAATGGCTTGAGATAGGTTTTAGCATTTTACAATGTGAAGAAGCAGCATCTCAATTCACACCAGTAAAGCAGCCCCATCTTTTCAATTCCTTAGATTTTAATTTCAATTTTTTTTAAAAAAACTATACAATATAAAATGTCAGCAAAAAAACTCTTAAGTGTTACAGTTAGTCCTTGATTTACAACAGTTCCCTTAGTGACCGTTCAAAGCTACAACGGCACTGAAAAAGTGCCACTGCTGCATCTCCATAGTCATATGATTTACATTCAGATGCTTGATTACTGACTCACGTTTATGACAGTTGCAGTGTATCGGGGCCATGTGATCATCTTTTGCAACCTTCTGACAAGTCACGTCAATGGGGAAGCCAAATTCACTTAACAAATGTGGCAAGGAATGTCGTAAAATGGGACAAAACTCACTTAACAAATTTCTGATTCAGCAACATAAATTTTGGGCTCAATTGTGGTCGTAAATTGAGAAATAGCTGTATTCTCTTCTCAAATTAACAGTTCTTAAAATACTTCTGAAGTATGTTTCTAAGATTACATTTAGATAAATATCAATGAATGTTGATGAAAGTTTTAAGGAACAAATTCTTTTAGAATTCTTAGAATTCGATTGTTAAGTTGTTTTGAAGGCCTTAGTCCTATTTATTCTTTAGTCCCCAAAACAATTCCTTCAGTCTAAAGCTATCAGAAGAAACATTGGGCAAGTGTTTACTGATTCTGCAAGATGATGTCAACAGTTTTTAAATAATTTTAGACAAGCAGGAGAGTATGAAATATTACCGGACGTCCATGCTGACTTTCATAGAACAGGAGACTTTTTTGGAGTGAAGTTTTTTCTTCTGCCAGATTGTCTTTTGTCATTTTCTATAATGGGAGAAATAAAACTGTTTTATCCTATATCCATTTTTGTTTTATACTCACTTGTGGAACTAAAATAATAAAATTGAAATAGCTAAATTGAAAAAGAGATTATGATGAAAATATTTATAACATTTTTCTTCCCATATGGACTTCTTAAAGCAATGCGTAAAAGTTTCTCAGCAGGAGAACAAAAGGCAATGCAAAACATTCTTTAAAACAATTTGTAATATTAAAATCCATTTATAGGCTTTAAAAAATTTTCTCAAAACACTAATATTTTTATTTCATGTTTAAATATCACTAGGAATTCCAAAGTCAGAATGCTAGCACAGAAAGGCTCTGACCTAAGTATCCATCAACCGAGCCTTGCTTGGTTGTGGAAAGAAAGCCAAAGCCAAAGATTACAAGAAAGCTCCAGGAGAAAAGTGGCTTTTCTGTTCTTTGAACTTCAAAAGACTTCAAAACAATTTTAAGGCATCTTCATGATAAATCAAAACCAATGTAATCGGTTCATACGCTCTAGACTGCACAACCATAATATAGCAATTTTATTTTACCATCGCTGAATGTCCATACAAAGGCACGTTCTACAAATATGTATAAAACTGAGTAAATTTTTTTGAAGTAACTTTAAATTAATACAGCATATAGAGGTGATTTAAATACTTTAATACCATTGACAAATTAAATCAAGAATTACTAAAGGCAGCCAATATAAGAATAAACTATCAGAATAAACAACACATGTTTCTGTCTAAGCTGAAAAAGTGTGTCCTTATTGTAACAAAGAAGCAAAATCTAACATATTAAAGCTTTGGAGTAACCCAAATTTTGGATGTGGATCAGAGGTGGTATTCCACCGGTTCGGACTGGTTCTGGCATACAAGTAGCAGAAATTTTGAGTAGTTCAGAGAACCGACAAATACCACCTCTGGCTGGCCCGCCCACCTGCCTCCACCCTTTCCTGTCCTAAATTCCATTGTTTTTTAGTTCAGCTGATTCGCGCAGCAGAGTGGATTGCCGCTTCTCAGCTAAGCTAAAAATCAGCTCACCTCACCAGCACTGACACTGAGGGCGGTCTTTGAATTCTGCGCTGCGCAAAAAGTGCTTTCATAGAACCAATCGCACCACTGGCTGTCCCTGCCCACCCTATCCACTTCGCCCTGCCCCACCCTATATATCTTGCCTTCACCACGCAGCCCAGCTAATCTCTGCGCCTCGCCTCCGTGCCTCGCCCGCTCTGCTCACCCTTAAAGGTAAGCATGCCGCCCACTCGCCCTTCACCTCAAAACTCGGCTGACGAACAAAAAAAGGCATGGAATCTTTCCACGCCGTTTTTTGCTTGTCAACCAAGTTTTGAATCAGGAACCAATTCAAAACTTGTCTGGTTTTTTTGTTCATGATGTGAATTGGTCGCAAACAGAGGTATTTGTGAACTGAGATTCCACTGTACTTTACTGAGCAGACAACAGTTCAGAATGATCTTTTGTACTGTTCTCATTCCTACAGAGTTCTAAAATATGGGCGTGGTGGTGAGGTGAATTTGCACGTTGTTTCTCCATGTTAATATTTATGCCCTAAATGCCACCACTATCAAAGAAATCATCATACAAATTTTAAAAATGTGCCTGATGGTGCCACCTACCCAGGCCATCTTTCCAAATCGAAGGTTTTGAAGTCATCCAATGTATTTAAGGATATTCTAATTTAATAAACTCCTATCCTTGCAGAAATTTTGGACACTCTATCTAATTATACAATTAATCTGGTTAGTCGTCTTTGTTAAGTAAACATAGATCAAGGCTATGTTTCCCCACCACCATCACCATCACATATATAAGACAAGATATTGAGAAAGATCTGCATATTGTCCCTAAAATGTCAAAGCATTCTATTCAAGAGAACTGCTTCTTCTGCAAGATGCTTCCTCCTTTAAATCACTATTAGGTTAATATTTGTCTCCAACATTATAGAAAACAAATTCCATTTCTTATGCATGCATTAGAGATTATTCATATTTCTACCTATCAAATTAGTACATCATGGGTCAGTACTATAAGCTACTTATTGAATGAGGTATTAGGAAATTCAACAGGATAATGAACTTGACAGATGCATTTTCTTTTCTGATGTAGCAGCATGTGCAATACTTACTTTTATATCTTCTGGCAAGCATCTTTCAATTCGCTTTTCTTTCAATTTTTTTAAAATTAGTTCAACAGTGATTTCTTTTGTAGGCTTCTTCTCTTTCTGAGCAACACGCAGGTCATCTTCATTGTCTTCATCTTCATGGTCCAGAGATGAACCAAAACTTTTTGGAAGAGTGTTGCTTCGTGGACGTGCCTGAGGTATCAATTCATCTGAGCTTTTGTGCTTTGCATCTACATTGAATTAAAAAAAATATGAAACACAAGGTTATAGAACACAGAACACAGCTCACTCATTTTGTAACTATTACCTCTAATCTGCCTAATAAAAACAGAAATGAGGAATTTAGACACTAAACCACCTGGATCCAATGGGTCATCATTCAAGAGCCGTGATGGTGCAGTGGCTAGAATACAATATTGCAGGCTAATTCGGCCAACTGCCAGCAGTTCAATCCTCCCTGGCGCAAAGTTGACTCAGCCTTCCATCCTTCCGAGGTCCATAAAATGAGAACCCAGATTGCTGGGGTCAATACTGCTGATTCTGTAAACCACTTAGAGAGGGCTGTAAAGCACCGTGAAGCGGTATATAAGTCTAAGTGCTACTGCTATTTCAGAAGTGTTTCCTTATCTAAACAGATAAAGAAAATGACCAAGGGCAAAAAGGCAGGGGGAGTGAGATTAACTTGCAACCAGCTTGACTGCAGGTAACCATCCTCTGGTAGCCAATGGCCTTCAGGGGGCTAAAACAGGACTGATCTACCTGATCTCCAGCAGTCGAAGGAAGGGCTAGTCTGAAGGGCTAGGGGGATTGGCCTACTGAACTCTGGATGGCAGTGCAGCAGCACTCAACCGGCCATAATTTTGCCAAATTTTAATCTCATGGCTCATAAAAGTCATGGGTCCAGATTTTGGATGCATTCTGTAAGTTAGCCCATTTGAGACACCTCAGTTCAAAATTTGTTTAACTGGATGTTTCATCCAATTTAAGGTTACACTAATGAGAATTTTAGCGGCATACACGTAACATTGTTTTAGAAAGCAGAATGAAATAATAATCAAATACTTTCTTAACGAAAATTATCAGTAAATAAGCATGAGCTGCAGAGGTGCTGTAAGAGAATTCTATGAAAAACTTACCTTTTATTTGCTTTTTTAATTTGGTAAGCTCTGTCATCCATTTTAAAACCTTTGGATTTGCTGCAATATCAGAATACGAAGGCTGCAAAGAAAGTAATTTTTAAAAAAAATATAAAATACAAAAAGAGCAAAGAAAAGGAATTTTAAAAAGGGGGCAAGAGATAACAAAAACAAAATTAGAGAATGCAAGCAAAAACAACAAAAGCTATAGAAAAAAAGAAACTCCTAACTTTCTTTGATACAGATCAAAACCTGTAAATCAATAACACTTTAAACTAGAATAAACCATAACAGCACTTCTATTATCATAAACATATCTAATCATCAAAATATGTCTAATCATCAATCCTGCACAAGGGCTGGTACATGTTTTGCTCCTGTTTACCATCTACATGAAACTGTATGGGGAAATCATCCATCACCATGGGGTGAGATATCATCAATATGCTGATGAGAGTGAGCTATACATCTCTGCCCACGGTGAATTAAGCAATGCTGTGACCACCCTCTCAGTGCCTGAAGGCTATTGAGGTATGAATGGGAACAACAGGCTAAAACTGAACCCTCGCAAAACAGAGTGGCTCTGGGTTAGGAACTCTTCGGCTCTTTGAGAAATATCATCTTTTTGGTTCTGGAGGGGTTGAACTGCTCCAGACTGACCCAGCGCATAATATAGGGGTTCTCCTACTCAAGGAACAAATGGCAGTCAGGGCCAGAAGGGCACAATTTTGCACAATTATGAGTTGTGCATCAATTACACCCATTCCTGGACTAATGTGCCCTTCTCAAAGTCACCCACATGCTGTAACCTCTCCTCTGGATTATTGTAATGAAGCTGCCCTTAAAGAATATCTGGAAGCTTCATGTGTGCTACTTAGCAACAGATAAATATGTTTTGTGTGTATATTATTTTTACAGTATAAAGTGATTTACATATATACTTGTTATCTGAAATGCAGTTGAATCCAAATTTATCATTATCACCGCCATCCTGAATCAGTCAACCAACAGATGAAAACCTCTTCTTTGAAGGTTATGGATAGTAATGTACCATATGTTGATCCAGTTTAGATTGGTATACAGGGAATCTAAGGATGAGAGGGAATGACTATCCCAAGTCACTCAGCCAGCTTCTATGCCTAAGGGAAGACTAGAAACTAGGTCATCCTGTCCTAGTCCAGCACCTCAACACAACACTGGTTTTCCAGGTATTAAATATTCCTAAAGGAATAAGCAGCTTCATTTTCATCATATAGCTTTCTGAGAAAAATTTAAATTCATGATTTTCCTTATTAATTTCTTTTCAATTGATATTTGCAATTCTGCTTTAGTGCTAAGAAAAGGGTTAGCAATCAACAGAAAAAAAAAAACACAGCAATACAATAGTATTCTATGAAGGAAAACAGAAGAACATCCTTCTTTTTATCCTATTTTTGTTCAATGAATATACAGTATCTCACAGAACTGAGTACACCCCCTCACATTTTGTAAATATTTAAGTATATATTTCCATGTGACAACACTGAAGAAATGACACTTGGCTACAATATAAAGTAGTGAGTATATAGCTTGTATAACAGTGTAAATGTGATGTCCCCTCAAAATAACACAACACACAGCATTAATGTCTAAACCCCTGGCAACAAAAGTGAGTATACCCCTAAGTGATAATGTCCAAATTGGGCCCAAAGTGTCAATATTTTGTGTGGCCACCATTATTTTCCAGCACTGCTTTAACCCTCTTCACCATAGAGTTCACCAGAACTTCACAGGTTGCCACTGGAGTCCTCTTCCACTCCTCTATGACGATGTCATGGTGCTGGTAGATGTTGGAGACCTTGCGC
>JANHJO010011102.1:19823-34219 GCA_032468235.1 Pseudoxyrhopus heterurus
CTTTACATTGTAGCCAAGTGTCATTTCTTCAGTGTTGTCACATGAAAAGATATACTTAAATATTTACAAAATGTGAAGAGGTGTATTCACTTCTGTGAGATACTGTGTGTGTGTGTGTGTGTGTGTGTGTAACTGTGCATGTAACAATTGAGAAAAGAAAATGAAGTAGAACAGAGGAAAAAATGAAATGATTAAAAAAATGCAAGTTCATTTTTGTAAAGTAAGAACAAATAAATATTATCCTAAAACAGCACTGTAAAATATTAAAATAATTTACCTTGAAGTTTTTGTCTTTCTCAAATTGCTCCTCAAACTGTCTTATTTTTTTCTGCAACTTTTTGACTAGCTGATATGGAGTCTTTTCTTCCTTTCTATCATCCTTAGAACTACTAAATGCTGCTCTTCGAGTTCTGAATTTAAAAGAAGAGGTAAATATTATAGGTACTATATATACACATGCACACACATATATACATGTTTAGTTAAGAGGAAACAGGTTTACATTTATATTTCCATTATAAAATCCATGGAACAGAGACAACAAAATTAATTTTTTACTTTTACAATATTGTCACCAATATTTAGTATAAATTACTACTTTATTTCCCGCTTATTATTTTTATAAAGAACTCAAGGCGGCGAACATATCTAATACTCCTTCCTCCTATTTTCTTCACAACTGTGTTGTGCTGAGTTGGGCTGGGCTGAGAGACTGATTAGTCCAATGTCACCCAGCCGGCTTTCATGCCTAAGGCAGGACTAGAATCACAGTCTCCTGGTTTTTAGCCTAGTACATTAACTACTAAATCAAACTGGCTACTGAAAAGATAACATGGTTACATTTTTTAAAAAGCTGTTAATCAATACACTAAATAGGGCAATCCCTTTTTCTTGCTAAAGATTTTTTTCCAAAATTAGTAAACCATGACATCTAAGAACAATTATAGTAGAATCACCTCTATGAAGAAAATATTTATATTTTCTATATAAATTGTTTAAAAAATAGAACTTTAACAGAAAAGCAGAGCAGAATGCAGAAATAAATGGGTTAAAATATTTTAGCGTTCTACAAGTATTTGGATCTCAATGTTGCAATTATTATGTTGGCTAGGCTTTATTAGCTGCCCAAAACAGGTCACATATTCCATGAAAGCTTAAAGGTCATTTTTTCTGTCAATGTACATCACCCCTAATTTACTTAACTTACTTCAACTGAATGTTATAGATTTAATTCACAGTTAGCGTTTCTCAAGATTTTAGTACAATATTTGTTATGCTTTTCTATTCATTTTAGTTTACTGCATTAAAACATTTGGAATCTACTAATTCTTTGAAAGAAGATTCCTGGTATTCTTTTACTACTTTCCCATATCTTTGCTTCTCTGACAAATGATAGTGATTTTAAACAGACACTATTTCTATTTTTGTTCTCTTCAATCAATCAATCAATCAATCTCATATTTAATTCTAAAATTAGCAAATATTCAAAACTTGAATTTTTTTATCCATTGCACATTTAGAATCTACAATCTAAAATAATTCCATAAATCATGTTGACTATATGTAATATTCACCATTATATCTGTGATTAAGAGTTAGGAGTAAGTAGTCAAGGGGTCACATTTACTGAATGATATTTAATAAAGATGCTGTCTAAATCAATAAAGTATGTATTAAAAATTTTCATAGAGGAAAACATCCTAATTCGCATTTGTGTTTAATGAATCTAAGCTGAGAATGATTATTTCGGAAAGTGACACTGGAATTATCATACCGGTAGGTAGCACAATAAAATGTTAACTCAGTATGAAACCAAATCTATTCAACTTGTATTACCAGATCTCATATGATTAATATGAAGGGTTTTTTTTATGTTGACCCAAAAACAGAACGTCATGCCCATTACTATAGCTATATCTACAGTGGAAAAAGATTGTGTCCAATATCCTATTCTAGGTAAACTATAAACTATATGATCACTTTCATATAACTAAACTTAAGGCTTTAAAACCAAAAATAGACATGTCAACTGTATGGCTCTGCAGAATCATAGAGATATATAAGCCATTAAGTCTGACCAACTGCTTTCTATAGAAATCCAGACTTTTTGTATTTCATTTAAGCAAAAAATAAAACAGCTTTATTTATATATATGTATATATATATATGTATATGTATACACACACAAATGTATATATTTATATAATACTTTATATTATTGCTTTGAAGTGAGATGGGAGGCAAACAAATTCAATAACTAATTAAAGAAATATGTTTTAAAACCTCAAATGTAAAAATGTGTTCTTTTTATCAAGGTAATGAAATACAAACAATATGTAGCCAGAACTGAAGGTTTCCATTAAAATAACATGATTTTTTATTTTTCGTAGGTGAGGAAATTATGTCATGGAATTTCCTTTTCTTAAACTTGTACTGCTATAATTTATATTTTTAAAAAATATTTTAAGGGAAAATGTATGCATAATTAAAATCAGATTTATTGTAACCTAAGAACAAACAATACAAAAGTATTAAAATATATACCAGATTTGGAATTTTCTTGAGATACATGCCTAAAAGCACCAACACTTTTACTCTATGCACAAGTTGCAATTGAAGAAAGATAAATTTATTTCAACTTCAGCTAATAAAAACTATTCAGTGGAAAAGGCAAATTCTCTTCTAGAAAACAATTTTTTCTTTTTCTCTTATAAACCTACTTTTTTTTTTTAACTCAGAAGCTTTCTAGAAAGATAACATAAAACCAAAAAGTCTTACAACTTTATAGAAAACAATTACATGGTACTAACACTCATGATTTTGGAGTTAAAGGTGAATGAAAAATTCTACATCCTAATACAAATCATTAACAGTTTTTTCTCATGAGCTGTATCTGTGAATGACATTAACTACTTACCTAACAAAAGAAAGGGCTTTAGATGAAGAATCTATTTTTTCTGGATCATGAAGGAAACGCTGACTTTGCCCAAAATCCAAACTCCGGTGTGCCAATATGGGATGATTATCAAATTCCAGAGGATGATTCATTCTTCCAGCTTGTGGAGAGAGCTGAGCTTCTCCAGAATCATTATCTTCCTGCCAAGATTTAAAAGCAGGAAATGGCTCTAGAAGGAAATAAAAAACAAATGGCACTGGGATATTAGAAAACTGCAGGGGAAAAAATTGCAAATTCACAATGTGACTAAAATGAATAATGAAATGCACTGGAAAGCTACATGTCAAAGCAAACAAAAAGAAAATAGGCCCAATACACTTAAGACATATACAACAATCTTCCAATAAGTGTATGCCACTTAACGTATTTTATTAGATAATCATCATGCATTAATATATAAACCTATACCATGTTGTACGCTATATATGTACCATGTGCATTTTGATTATGTGCTTTAAACCAGATGAACAGAGGTAATTTTTGTCCAAAACAACAGAAAGCACACTAAATTCCTTCAAGTGCAACAGTGTGCATCAATATATTGACATAAAGATGTTAGATAATGAAGTGCAAACCCTATGTTTCCTTGTAATACAAAAGACTTGACTCCTCCATATATTGATATTGAAAAATAATAATTCTATTGAAGGAGCATTAACTGTTTGTGGAGAAAGTAAATAAATAATATTTAATATTGCACATTAAAGATATAAATAATGTTTAAAATGTATGTTTGTGAACTAATTTGTGGCTGTTCTAAGGAATCTGAAATATTAGAATAATCCAAGATAGGAAAACCTTGTTATTGTCCCTCAAAAATAACATGTATGTGTGTGTATATTAATACACACACAGACAGTTCCTCACTCTATCTCTTTATTTACAAACACAGAAATAGAATGACATAAATACTGTATTTGATTTTTCCAGTGCAAATTTTATACTTGAAAGATAATTTTGAACAATACAGTGACAACACAATAAGATGTTGATTAACCCACTTATACCTGCTCCCCACCAAACACCAAAATATATTTTAAAGAATCCTTTGTTTAAAATAAGTTATTGGATTACAAAAAGGCCAACCAGACATGATGTCATGGTGTGAACTTATAAAGCTGCTTTATATGGACACTCTTCACTGGTCCAACTAGCAGAGCATGTTCCTCTCTAGCTGGCAGAAGCTTTCCCAAGTTATGAGGCAGTCTTTTCTAGTTCTGCTGGCTAAAATCATTTAACTGAACATACCAGCATGTCAACCTGGAACATTTATATGCATAGCACTGCACCAATCATAAGCCATGACTCTTCAGAAGGCAGCAGGTAGAAGGGGTAATTTGAAAGCAACCATAAACCATGAAAGAGGCAGTAACTGAATGTATGGCGAACCATACTTACCCTCCCCTTCTCTCTGTAGATGCATTGTTTTGAAATCAATGAGGGGAAAAGTGATAGGGCATGGCGCTAATAAATGAAAAAAAAATGGCAAAAAATACTGAAGTGAACACATCGCACAGTTAGAACAAACTATAAATAACATGTAGGAGTATAGCACCACATAGAAAGTCTTCCAATTGATTCTGGGCCAGGTGTAAGCACTCTTCTCAACTGAATGGAGCAGTTAAAAGGTGCCCAATACCATTCAGGATTAAGCCCTTTATTAATTAAAAGTCTTTCCAGAAGTGTTCCAGAGGTGACAAACAAAAAGCCACATGCTTTTCCATGTTTAACAAAACACATTTCAAAGAAAAATAAATTTACACACAGGATAGATTTTGCTCACATATGTTTAAAGATAACAAACCAAAATGCAGAGAATATTCATATGCCGATTATTTATATGTCCAACATATACATTTGTCTGAATTAGCAAGATACGCATTTTTTAAAAAGAAGCAAATTTCTGATAACATGTCTAGAAATTACTAAACTAGATCAAAATAGAACTTAACAATAAGATTAATAGGATTAATAATTCCTAAAGTCTGAGGATATTCTTGAGCTACATTCAATTAATCAGCAGAAGGGAAACAGTGCCATTAACTTTGGAACTGTTAATGCATTGCATCTCTTTGGATCCTGTTGCCAGAGTATATCAGCAAATAAAACAAGAAGCTACTACTTAAACAAAGAGCCATTTTAAGTAGTTAACTAAGCAAAATATTCTATCCTTAGATTCAGAGAAACATTAGAACAACCATTATCTTCCATTTGGAAATTAATATCACTATACTATTGATTGGTTCAGTTTGCAAGATAAGGAAAAACCGTAATCTTGCACTTTGGATGTTGTTTTATAAGGTTAGGTATTTTTATCCAGAAGTTCACCAATATCTTTACCACATGAGAAGAGAAAGCAAGAATTACTTCTAGGCTCATTCTCATGAGAAACTATACTTTAATAGTTTGGCATAATGCAGCAGCCTATACCAATTATTAGAGGAATAATTTGTTTAAATAGAGATAACTAAAATATAAGCAGCAAATATGACATTTCGTTTTTCAAAAATAATGCAAAACAGATTATATTAATGTTTTACATGTACTTAAGGTACACTTACTCCTATTAGGAATCTCTTTGTGTTTCTAGAATACAACAAAAAAATAACTTGAATGGCTAATTCAATGGCTGGGGAGGAATTTTATTATCTTCTCATTTTGAGGAAACATGTCCAATTGACATCCATGAGATTAAGCTACAGTTATAAAATAGAAATAGCACTTATATGGTTTATATATTACCCCATAGCTTTTGATAACACTCTCTGGGTGGTTTATAATGTAGAAATATTATTTGCATATTGCTCCCCACAATCTGGATCCTCATTTTACCGACCTTGGTAATATAAAAATATTTTTTTATTTTTTGACTGCTACAGGTTGCATGAGGTATAGAAGTTACTTTTTCAAACTATCTGGACAGGCAGAACAATAATGGTGCCTCTTTATATAAGAGCTTCTGGAAACAGCCTATAACATGCTGTCTTTTGACTGTTAAGTATATGGAAAAAATATGTTTGTCCACATATAGCAGCATTATTATGAGCAACATACGACAGGGGGGGAAAAAGAATTGTAAAAGAAAAAGACAATCCTAAAATTGAATGTACTGTAAAGTTTTAATATAATTTCAGCTGTTGCAGATTCTGAAATTTTCTTTAAGGCATTTTCATGGAAATAAAAATGCACTTCTGCACTTTATGGTCAATACACTCCCTATCCCCCAAAAGAAGAATCAAACCCATTCTTAAATATTACATATTAAATGTTACATAGAACAACAACATTAGTTTTATATTGTAAATCATAAGTTCAGTTACTTCATCAGAGACAAATATGAATGTCTAAAATAAGGTATTTGTTTTAAAATTTGCATATTTCAACAAATGTATACATTATTCTATATAAGCAGTCATAGTTATTTGCTGGCATATTATAGCCATGGTAAATACAATGGTTGCTAAGTCATTATTTCCCTACATGTATGATAAGTGTTTTATCTCAAGAAAAACGATGTGCAGGAACATAATAGAATTATCACCTCTTGAAATTCTTTAAAAACAAAATGGGTAGAATCCCATATCTCCCTTGATACGGTACAATAAAAAACACAGGAAGTGTGACAGAGAAGCTCTAGCTAAGTTCCCTCATACATTCTTTTACAGTGGAAAATGGCGTTGGCATCATTGAAGTCAACATATCCTTTTCTTAGCTATAGGACTATGCAGGAGTGAAATACTCATTACACGATTTTCATAATGATCCCTGGCAATTTCTGCAGTTTATAAATTGAAAAACAAGCATACCAAGCGGTACACAAATATTGAAAACCACAGATTCTTTAAAAGAATTATTAGTAGAAATCCCCACTCTCACAGACTTCAAGCAGATTAAAACAAATAGTTAAGAATCACTGACAACTTCGACTAACAATATTTGGAAGTTTCAACTTCCCAAATCTAAATTTTTATTCTACTGATTCATTTCAATAGATGTCTACTAATACACATTTGAAATGCATTATTAAGTATAAACAAATACAAACTTATACTGATCGCATATTTGAATTTTCAAAATTAACAATTTTTTGAAAAACATCAGAATCAAGAATTACCTTCCCATTTGTCACCACCATTCACATTCTTCAAATCAAGATGTGGTAAAGAGGCACACAGTGTTGCTTCAGGAGCATTGTTGTTTTTGTTTTTCAATTCTTCCAATTCATTTTTCACATTTTGATCAGAAATGTTGCTAACACAATCCTGTAAGTAAATGATACACTATTACAGGGTCAACAACTTCCAGCATAAATATACATTTTTGTTTTGTGGATTTCAGTATGTTTTTCTGACTGATAAAAGGATGTGAAATATAAGCAAGCAATTCAGTAAATTAAACCTTTACAGATATATGGAATAGGAACCAGACAATAGAATGTCAAATACTATATTTGTGGACATATATTTAAAATGTACCTAGATTTACAAGGGAAAGAAGAAAAAAGAAGCTCACCAGAATCATGTGTGTTGTCATTTTGCTATCATCATCAAACGATATACAATCTTGCCTATAAAGGAAGTTAGGGAAGATTATTTCAAAACACTTTGATGACAATTCTTATGGTCTCAACTCAATACAGTTTAAAACAAAATAAACTTAGCTTTTATCTGATAAACCAGAACAAAGAACTTTATACTTACGATTATCCCCCCTAATCTAGTGATATTATTAATACACACAGAGACATAAACACACACACACACACATACACACACAAACCTAGTATCATGGCTAGCAATACATCTGTGTATACACAACTATAATTATGATTTGTCAATTTAGCTATCATGACAAAGCATAGTGTACAAAAGAAATGGTTTCGAAAGCATTTAAAATGTTTTCTGATCATGATTTAATAATGAATAACAAATCATGGTTCCTCAATTCAAAAAATTATGGCAAACATTGTTAAATATGTTTCTTCTTGATTTATTAAACTAAATCTGAATTCATTGCAAAACTCTGTTTTACTTGTCTTGAGAAATTGTAAAGAATCTGGTTTACTTAGTTTTGTGGAATTTTAATCAACAGTAAGCAAGATTTATAAAATAATTTCATAATATAAAAATTGGATGACACAAAAGAAAGCAGACTGGCTGAGTTGAAGGAGACAGAAGTTTTTATACAATATGAAATTATTTTCTTACTTGGCTCTGGGCTTTTTCCTACTCTAAAGGCAAAAATCATTAAATTTAAAATATGTTAAATTAATCTTTCTGTATCCTGTAGCACAAAACAAGGCTACAATCCTGGCTCTGATACTATCAACTCACTAAATATACTCAGTCCTAAATATCCTGAGTATAGACATTTTATCTGTTCTTCCAACAACAGACAGATGTCCTCATACTAATTGGTTAAGGAAACCAATTCTGGGGAAAAAGTTCCTCATAAAGATAGCCTTAATAAAAAGTATCTTGCCCCAGACCCAATGTTCTCATGTATACTGGAGTACATACTTATTTCCAAAGGATTCTTTATCTTCACCTCCATCATCACATGGCTTCAACAATACGCCTGCAGCCTATTGGTGAAAACAAAGACCTTAGCACGGTAACCACCATTCTGTTTTAAGAAAGGAAGAAAGCTGCAACATTCTGTGGCTCTAAGGGAATTTAAAATTTATTTAAAACTACTTAGTTACTTCAACTTCTGGGGGGAAAACTTTTGAAGTGCCCTGCTGAAGTATGCTAATGTAGATCAATTTGAGGCTTGAAGATGTAAACAAAATATTAACAACAAGGATTCTGAGGACTTGTCTCAGCTTATGCAGAATGAGCCATCTGCTGGACTCTAAAAGATACTATTAATCCTTGTTACTAAATAAAGCAGCAGCATGGACAGAACATTGCTGGCAGAAAGCACTCATGCCACTAATAAACACACTCAGTTAAAACTGGCTTATCTGTTAAATTTTAATTTAAAAATCTGCATTTAATACAATGAGAAAATCACATTAAAAGTGATTATTGACTAATCCTTGTGGACAGCTGATAGAGAAAAATACTCAATTCACTGCAAAGTAGTAATAGCGCTTCTTAATATAGCCTCTCGTCTGTCCCTTGGATCTGAAGATAGCTAAACATTCTTCAGATAGTTTTAAATCATTCGCTCTTTTCCTTTTTAAGTAAAGCACATTTTATACCCAGGATATAAAATGAGGGCAGTATTCAGTTCCCAAAGCCCTAACCCAAATGGTGAAAACATGTAACTTTTAATGTGACAGAAAGAGAACTTTAAATAATTGGAAATAATAATTTAAACTGAAATAAATTATATGTACGTTCTGACTCCATCCATCTTTTGGAATACAATTTCCAGCACAACATTTGAA
This sequence comes from Pseudoxyrhopus heterurus, assembly GCA_032468235.1. NCBI lineage: Eukaryota > Metazoa > Chordata > Lepidosauria > Squamata > Pseudoxyrhopus > Pseudoxyrhopus heterurus. Next base: position 29,174 of record JANHJO010011102.1, read on the forward strand.
GGCCAAATGTCAATATCATCCTAAAATTGTCAGATATTTCTGATATTAATGGGGCTAAATTTTCAAATAAAGAAACAGGCCACTGTTTTCAGTTTGAAATAGGTACTAAAGGCAAGTTACTTCTCTCAGTTTATGGTTTCTTGATTTGTTTGGGTTTTTTTTTCATTCTTCAGTGTTGTTTTCTGAATATTACATGCAAAGGCCACATAAAGATTATGCCACTCCAGGAGTAATTTAGCAGTTTTTCAGAAATCATGCAAGGAGTTCTAGAAATGATGTTCCAGATGAAACTTGTTGATTTGGGATATTACAACCCCCAAAGCACACTGAACTAGTTCTAGTTTGGAGAATTGCAAAAACAAACTCCCCCAAACCATCCTTGAAAAGGGAGAATCTTCAGAAAGTTAGCATGGTTTACTTGGAAGAGCAAAACAGTCTTAACATTCTCCAGAATGCCCTGTCTCTGGAAATTATAAAATTTGCATATCCCTAATACATTTTCTATATTTCTATGGCTTATATCAGAAGCCATTTACTATTATTATAAACATATGCATTCAATTTTTTGGCTCTTTTGATTTGAAGCATTTAAAATGGTTGTGTAACAGTGACTAAAATAACAGCATGGTCTTATTTACATCCATTATAATGGAAGGAAGGACAAAACTATTGTAAATCACACTGAACGTTATATACATACTAATATTTGCATTTTCCAGAGAAATTCCTTGAAAGAGTACATGTAAGTTTCTTAATGCAACTACTTTCATTAATAGTTATAATATTCATATAATGGTAGCATGCTAATATTATGTAAATCTTAGTAGAAGAAGTTAACAAATGATTCTAATATAAAATTAAAGATGAATAATTCAGCTATGCATTGCTAGGGTAGTATGGTAATTGAAAATCCTCCGCAAAACATGCTAATTTATAATGAGGAGGACTACATTAATTAGTTTCCTACAAAGCTATTATCTTCCTTTAGAAGAAAGTGATAAATTAACTATAAACTGTCATTTTTTTCCTTTTTTAATTCTGAAAATTTTCTATAGACCTGAAGCTTTTTTACAATAAAAACTCCTTTTTACCACCCTGTAATTCCTTAATTCAGGATAAAGTCAGGGCGAGAAGATGGAGCTGAGCATTTACTGGCCAGATGCCCTTCCTGAACCACACCCTACAGATTCGATTTTTTTTTTTTTGCACCCTAGGAGAGAAACATTTGCCGCTACTTAGGATTGAACTCTCAAACTTCCAGGTGGGAGGTGGGCGTCTTCACCACTAGGCCATCACGCCACTCAAAGCTTTTCTAAGCGCCTTTGCTAATTTTTCCTTTAACTTACATTCGCTCAGAGGTAGGATTCTAAAAAAATAAAATAAGGTATTTTGCAATATTCTCAGGAGTGTAGCTCTTGAAAGAGCATGTCAGATAGGACAGGGCAAAATTATATATTTTGCACAAGCACAAATTATTTCAGAAAAAAAAAGACTTAGGTTAGCAGGAACAAAAAAAAATATTTGTTTTGTTCTAATACTGCTTATGATTTGCAGCAAGTATTCCAATAAGTCTGGACACTAAATACATAGATGTAAGGAAATATGCTTTCGATCAGATTCAAAGGGAAAGAAGTGCTTCAAAGCATTCACAGGTGTACACACTGCATCTGTCAGCAACACTTTAATATATGTGCGTCTTCTATAAAGTTACGGAAGGCAGTTATTCATGCTCAGAAAAAGATACAGCTGCTTTGAGTTGCTGAGAAATGTTATGCAAGTTCCCAGCTCCTAAACATATTTTCCCCTTCAAAACAGAAATGCTGTAGTGAAATTGCAATGATATTTGGAACTCACAAGAGTCCACAGGATGTGAGCAGACATAAAATGGGGGAAATCCTGTTAAATATTCCTGGGAGGGGGATTGGTGCAGGGGCTGACAAAATGTGGGACAGTAACACTTTGGAACTAAATTTTATGGAAACAACATTCCAGCTTTCTGGCAATTTTTTCCCCTACAACAATGAAGGTTTAAACATAATTTTTGGCTAAGTGACATATATTTCCCAGGGGCAAGTAAGACCTAACATAGGTCTCTGCAGAGAAAAGACCAAGATTCTCTGATAGAATCCTGAATTGTCCTGAAATGATCTGATATAACTCCCTGCTTGGCCATCATGTTGCCTGGATTATCTTGAAAATACCTTTTATTTTCAATCCAACTAAGTTCTTACAGGAACAAATGTATCAAATTTATATGTGTTCTTTAATGGATATTGCACTTGGCTTCTTGTCACAGTAGAAGGCAAGGAGAAAAATGGCAAAGTAAACAGTTTTAATTGGAATTAATTATGTCAATGCTTTAGTTAAAAGATTAAAAAATAACAGATGAAAAGGTGAAAGAACACAGGGCAAATCATATTTTACCCCAAGGGCATGGAGAGTACAATCTCCTGAGCCAAAAAAGAAAGGAAATTTGAAAGAGTGTAAAGCTTGCTGGCATATGTATGGCTTTAAGAGCAAGATACTGAATTTGATGGACATGTTTAATGTCCAGAAGTATGGCACTGGATTCATGTTCTGCATGGAGAAAAAGCTATGTTCCTTATCTATTGTTACATGAAAATGACAGAACTGTGCTTGCACGTGTTCCAAAGGAGTGTCTAAAAGCAAAGTTCTTATAGCTTGGACTACCACTTGCCTTTTCAAGCTGTATTTACAGGTGTATAGAGCACCTGCCAGTTCAAGTTCAGTTTCAAGAGAGGAGGCAAACTCTCGTCCCATGGCTTGGATGACCTGCCTAGCAGACTGCATTAGACTTACGTTCCCCACCCAGAGTTAGAAAGAAGAATTATGACGGTCTATGACCATAAAAAATACTTCATTTAAAAGGAAGAATAAAAGCATAGTCTGGAGACTCTCTTATATCAACAAAGAATGGAAAGTGAGGATATTGTTATTATAGCTACTTTACAGCAGGATAACAATATATTTCCAAAACAAATACTAATAATATTCCTTCTAGTTATATTTCAGATTGCACTAAAATATTTTCAGACTACAGTTACAGGAAACAAAACTCAAAATGCATGAAGCATATTTTATGCTACTCTTACCTGATAATTTTCTTTTTCCTCAGACACAGGTTGTACAATTTCACTGTCTAATTTAGTGCAATTCACTGTTTCAGAGCAGTCTCCAAGATTCTCATAATCTTTAGTAATATTCTTTTCAGTATCATCCCTAACAAAAGGAACAAGATGCTAAATAATGAATTTTACCTGCATAAAACTATCTGGTTATGGGTTTAGGTTAAGGACTTTAGGCATTTACTATTTTGGTGATCATAATATTCTGGATTAATGAAATCAGAATATGTTTATAAAAGTCTGTACAACTGCATTCAGAAAAGAAAAAAGTAAATTCCTAATAGCCATTTATTATTGAATAAGATGCTCATAAATGTTATAGCACAAATACATATAACATTCTACTTTTGGGGAAACTTAATACTGTTCCTACCATATCCAGCCATAGGCTGTAGATACTGCAATGACCCTTAGACTGCTATTCCCCAAAGCAAGGAGTTTAGAACAGGGATAGAAAGAAGCATATGTTGCAGTTGGTTGATACAAGTTGATCACACTGAAACCATTCTGAAACAACTGACATCTACGAAAGAGAAGCTGCTGCCCATTCAAACACATTATTTGAAAATTAGCTTCAGAAGAAGCAGAAGGGAATGAAATTTTCCCCTAAGGCCACTATACTGCAGACATCTTTGTGCTACAAAGTAGTCCTCCACTTACCATCATTAATTCAGTGACTGTTCAAAATTACAATTCTAAAATAATGAGCTTATTACCCGTGCCCAAAGTTATCACCATTGCAGCGCTTCCACAGCTACATGACAAAAATTCAGGCACTTGGCAGCCTGCCTACACTTACAATCAAGGGGCACATCACTGCCCACTTACTTGTTTGTATTTCATATTTCTTAACTGCCCATCTCCTTTTGGCTGCCCTGCACCCTGCTTCATGGGGCGGCAAGCAGCCCTGCAGCTGCTTGACACATACACACACCCCAGGAGCCTCAGCAAGCAGCAGCAAGCATTCATGCATCTATGATGTCTTGCTTTACGACCACTCTCCCTTATGACAGACATTCTGGTGCCAATTGTGATGTAATAGTATTTGACTCTGTGGAATCATTCAGTTTGGGTATTTTATTTGCAGTTGGCTAACATCACTGAAAATACTGTCAGCAACAACGATCTACAAATTATAATCCTTATTTAATTAAAATGTCCTGTAGGTAAATCATCACCTGCCACAACTGGACAGCAACTATAAAGTTCCTTGTTTATTCTTACAGGAAACTGATTTGAAGTAAAACGCAACAGAGCATGAATAAATTATGGGACACTGTGAAATCTCTTATGAAATATAGTAAGGATAATAGAAATGCTATCAAGTATCCTCCTCTTCATTATCATCACTACCATCATCTTTATTCATTATCCATACTATCATCATCACATAGTGCCCAAACATTGCAAACAATAAAATTTCATTTTATTACTATTTATTTATTATAAAAAATTCATTTTTTATTTTAAATGATTGGTTTTTGTAATCAAGTAAGCAATATAAAATAAAATCTTACCGGTTGTTAGATCCTTTTTCATCTTCCTCAATATCTCCTTCATGACACACCACTTGGTGCTGTAAATTCTTGAGATCTTGATCTATGCTGCTCTGCAGATCAAAGAGATGTTGTTCTACAGCTGCTCTAATTGTTCTTTCCAAGATACTTGAAATAAAACAATAATATGTATTAATAATCTATTTTCTTATGTGCAAATCATCTTGCTCAATTTTGTTCTTAGCAAGCAGAGGATATTCAACTGAAAAGAAACTAGTTTATTCATTCACTTTTACAACCAAATAGACTCAGAGAGTACACTCTCTGAGTCTCTTTGGTAGTAACAGTGAAGGAATAAACTAGGTTCTTTTCAGTTGAATATCCTCTGCGGACGTTTCCAAAAT
>JANHJO010011102.1:44404-59043 GCA_032468235.1 Pseudoxyrhopus heterurus
TTGGAGCTGGTGGGATTCGATCAGCCAAACTGCTGATCTGCAGTACTCTGTTCTTACCACTTGAGCCACCAAGCTGAAGACTGTTTAGAGGTTGAAAAGAGCTTGTTTCTTGCATGGAATACAGGTAGCCCTAGACTTTAATTGAATCAGGAATCATGGTTGCAAGTCATGGCAGTCATTAAGCGTGTCAGTGCATGACTGTGTCTGATTTTATTACTTTTGCGGCTGTCAAGAATATGTCACAGTCGTTAAGTGAACGCTGGGGTCTATAAGCAAACACTGAAGTTGTTAAATGAGTCTGTTTTTCCCAATAGGAGTTTTTTGCTGGAAACATGAAGTAAATGCTGGAAACTGGCAAAAAAACCGCCCAAAATTACAGTTGAAAGACCATGGGACGCTGCAAATGGATATAAATGTGAGCCAGTTGCCTAATGGCCAAAATGCAGTCACATGGCCATAGGCTGTGTGTCTGTATGGGTGCAGGCATTGGAAGTTCAAAAACAGGTTATAAATAGTTCTGGGAAGTCTATCGTAACTTCCAACAGTCACTAGGAAACCAGTCAATAAGCGAGGACTACCTGTACTATTAGTATGTCAACTAACATTTGTTTTTGCTCAGAATAGATGCTTAGGGCATTTATTGAAGTTTCACACTTAAAATAGTTCAAATCTTCTCAAACATTTTACATACATGTAAAAATAAAATGTACTAATAGTTTCTCCCGTGAGTTTTTATTTGTGCACTGAAAGTTTGTCTTGTTCTGTTCTCCAAATCCACTCCAGAATGTCCTCAACCCACAAGAGCAGATTTAGTGAGTATATAAAGGGATGGGAGAAGGATTTGTTCCATTATGCTGACATTGTAAACTGCTTAGAGAGGGCTGCAAGCCCTGATAGGCGGTATATAAATACAGTGCTATTGCTATTACATGTAATCCTCAATTTACAACCATTCATTTAACAATCTTTTGAAATTATGTCAGAAAAAATGGCTTACAATCTCTGTACTCACACTTATTCCAGCAAAACATCATCCACTGGGAAACCAAATTCACTGAGTAACTTCAGTGATTCACTTAACAACCACTGTAAAAACTGTCATAAAATCAATTCTGACTTGACTTATGACCATAACAACTTAACATGGAAATTCCAACCCCAATTATGGTCACAAGTCAAGAACTACCTGTACCTGTAGATGTTTCTTAGATTTATAGGAGTGGTACAGAAGACAGTAGGGTGGCATTCACCATTATAAAGCATAGGAGAGAACTGTATTCATAACTTCCCAAGACGAATATGTGAAAAGCATTTATATTTTCAAGTTTTAATTTTATCATTAAGGCACAGGATGAAAATACATACCATGTTCCTCAATATAGTCCACAACATGGCGGACTATGAATGGAACTTCACTGCCTGGTTGCCCTTCCTGCTGCAGTTCATCAAGTGGAATTCCAAATATTTTATTAGTAAGAACAGAGTTGCAATTACTCAAAGAAGGGGAGGAGCTCTTCCTCATATCTTTATGCAGCCCAATGTCAAAGTGTCTTTCTGAAAATAAATTAGTTGTAGATTTAACTTCTTCAATGTAATGCACTGCTTCCCACAGATATTTATTACCTGAAAAAGGATTAGAACTGCCTCTAGTAATAAACACCATCTCAAAGTGATGATTTCATTAGATGCTGGCTGCCAGGCAAATTTACACTAGAAGCTAGGCAAACCAGAATGAATACCAAAATTTGGTTAGCTATTCCATTTCCTGGATAAGGCTTAACTTGTCTTCAGTTTAGTTTTTTTCATTAAAAGTTCTTGACAATTACAAATCAAAGTGGTCGAAGTTTATTATAAGTAATTGCTTTCTTATGACTGTTCAAGCTTCTATCATGCTTTAGGATGAAAAAAAGCCAAGACTTATTCTGATATATTAGAATTTTGTCAAGAAGAATGTAGACAAACTGACAATAAAAGGATATTCGCATCAATTATTTTCATATGTACAATTATTAAAAAGATTTGAAGTAGATAAAATAACTTTTGGTTTTGAATAATGCAAGACTGAATTTGAAATGGGGTTGTATAGAAGTGAGGAACATATTATTGTTAAAATGTATAAACTTTTACTGAACTTCTGAAACAGACGTGAAAAAATAAATGATAAAATGGGCTAAAAACTATGGTAACAATATGTACATGGATCAGTCAGACAATATGTGGTTGAAAGGACTGAAATTTATATTATCGTTATAGTCCTAAAGAGAATTTTTATAAAGGGATGTATCATTACTACACATCACCAGAAAAACAATCTAGAATAAAACCAACAATAAGAGACATTTTATCATGCTTAGTGGAAATGTAATAAAAGCTAGAAAATGTTGGACACAATTACAATTACACAGAAGATTCTAAAGATTCATATATAATTTTTGTTAAAGTAAAAAAAATCTGACAACCAGCACATACAGTACTTAAAACAGAAAAATTAAATAAAAATCCAAATAAAATATATGAATATATTTGCAGGAATAAAGAGAAAACAAACAAAACATTTGGTGAAATAGTGATGTCTTGATAATTTGCCCCATTCCCCAAAAAAATCAATAGGATTCAAAAGGCTCAATTTGAAGAGGATTACTCTTACTTTTTATCAGCCTGTTACTGTCACTGTAGCAGGCTGATAAAACTTTCACCAGGTGAAAGATTTCTCGAAACTTTAGAAGAGACATCTCAGAGTAAAAGAGAACTGCAATAATACTTTTATTCAACTCTATTTGTCTTTCAGGATTTAAAACAAATGCATCTCTATTACTCTAAACACTTAAAAGGTGGGAATGCAATTTTAAAATACAGCTGCTTAGTTATTCTGAAACAAACCACTTTTCACTAACTTTAAGCACATTATAAACTGATTGATAATTTATAATTTTTATCACATATTGCTTAATAGATCACATGATGACCATATACAGCACCTTCACTATCGTACTACATGCAACTCACAAAATACTTCTGGGTGGGTTTTGAACTATCTCCAAAACTTATTAAAAAATCAGAATGTACAATCCTGGGCATCAATTATCAATCAGTTTAGGTCTATGCCTTTTGAATAGTACAAAGAACTATTTTGCCAAATTTCCTCCTTTTACAAACGTTTATTGGCATTTTAAAAAATAAGGAGGAAAACTGGATTTTCATAAGGATAATTCCAATAAATAAACAAGTAGTATCTTAAATACAAAAAAGCTAAATTTGAATGGATATTCTAATCAATATGGACTGTACAATATGAGAAATCTAGGGGGGGGAGGTTTACATATGAAAATATGTGCAGACTACCCAGAGTTGCAGATCACAGTGTATTTACCAGACTATTGAAGAACGTTCTCCATTATGTTCCATTTTTATAAAGCAGTACCTCTGAAATCAATACAGCTTAAGAGTATCTTGAGAAAATAATAGTTGAGAACACCTACCTCACAGCACTTAAACACCTATGTTCACAAAATACTTTCTATGCCAGCTACCTTTACTGACCAAGCATTCTTTTGTCATTTATGGTTGCTTAAGGTTGTGGCAGAAGATCAGCCTGTAGTTCCTCATTGAAGATGGGCAGAACTTTATCAGTATCTCAGCTATTAATCTGCAAAACACATAAAAGCACTTGAGTACTTTATCTCTTAACAATGTAGTCGCAATACACATTACTGAACTCTAAAATAAAACTAAATTTGGTAGCATGTAATACATTTCCCATTTGAAAAATTTTGAGCTTCAAACACCTCATTCTAAAATTAAACTCCTTGTTTGCAGTTTAGGGCATTTGTTTGGGACTTACTAAAAGTGTTCCAATGGTGTTTCAACCATGCCAGAAATGTTTCAACCTAAAGAACTGTGTTTCATTCTTAAAATGAGGGCATTTCATATTCAGCATTTTTTCAGGATGATCTACATAACATCAGAACACCTTCTGAAAAGTTATAGCAATTAATTTGCCGTCAGAATGCAACGCTTCATGTTCAAAACCAACAAGTAGCAGAAATTTTGCACTCCAGTATATGGTCCAAATGAAATTTAAGAATAGATCATTGTTTCATATTATTGATTGACAAATGTTAATTATGCAATCCAATGGCTCTCAAAGTGAATATTATATACAAGAGAAGACTGTATAACTCTAAAACACGTTTTCTCCTTAGAAAGTATGCATTGTTATAACTAGGATTAGTTATGGAGACAGAATGGAGCAACATTCTGTATGGTAGTTTACCAAAATACAGAAACATTTTATCATGAGTTAGAATAAAAACAATTGTCCATTTAATAGTTATATATTACTTACCATACCCAGTAATTGCAAAATAAAATTTACTTATAATATATATTTTAATATATATATTTACTAAAATATCTTCTTGTAATTTACCAAATACTCATTTGCCCTTTTCTGTAGTTAGCTGCACTGGCCATTAGAGACATAGTAAATCACAATCTGGGAGAAAGTTTTCCCTCCATTTTTCACACAACGCCTTTCATATGTAAGATGGCTTAATCCTGGTTTCACAAAAAAGGACCACTCTGTAATGAATTAATTAAAATACAATTATAACTAGTCCATAAACATGGATAATCCATTTCCTAAACTGAATTACTATACTCAATTAATCATGGTAAAAACTTTAGGGAAGCAACTGAATTTACATCAGTATCCTATATTTATTCAGAGCATAGATAGTCTTCGACTTACAAGAGTTTGCTTAGTGACCATTCAAAGTTACAACTGCATTTGAAAGAAGTGACTTATAACGATTTTTCACTTTTGACCACTGCAGCATCTCCATGGTCATGTAATTTACATTTGGATGCTTGACAACTGACTCACATTTATGACGGTTGCAGTGTCCTGGGGTCCTGTAATCACCTTTTACAACCTTCTGTTAATCCAAGTCAATAGGTAAACCAGATTCACCTAACAACAGTGTTACTAATTTAACAACTGTAGTGATTTACTTAATATGGCAAGAAAAGTCATAAAATGGGGCCAAACTCACTTAACAAATTTTTCACTTAGGAACATAAATTTTGGGCTCAACTGTGGTCACACGTTGAGGACTACCTGTACATGTAATCCTCAATTTACAACCATTCATTTAGTGACAATTTGAAGTTACAACAGCACTGAAAAAGTGACTTATGACTGTTTTTCACATTTATGACCGCTGCAGCATCCCCCATGGTCATGTGATCAACATTCAAACACTTGGCAACTGGCTCATATTTATGATGGTTGCGGTGTTCTGAGGTCATGCGATTATGATTTTCTGACAAGCAAAGTCAACAGGGAAGCCAGATTCATTTAACAACCGTGTTACTAACTTAACAACTGCAGTGATTCACTTAACAACTATGACAAATGGTTGTAAACTGGGGCAAAGCCATTTTAACAACTGCCTCACTTAGCAAGAAAAATTTTGGGCTCAATTAGAATCATAAGTTGAGGACTACCTGCAGAACATCATCGTATACCTATTCAGAAAGTTTCCATATCATGCAAAATAAACACTACAAACTACAGTGATATCACAGTCACACAGCTCACAGTTCACTTATGGTATAGGGAAAAACATGTTTTGAAAAAAAAGTGTATATATTCATTTGCACAGTTCCTCTAGATTCCATCCTAATTCAATTTAAATTACCTATTTAAAAAGTCATGGAATATGTACTATTTCTAACAATTCCTAGAGGGCTAGCTTTTGCAACAACTGCAATAAAGAGCAATAAGCAACTATTCTTGTGCAAATATTCTAAACCATTAAAGTTACTCCAATACAATACCTTTAGCTTCCTATGGAAAGTAATCAACACCATCTAGATAACAATATATTAATTTTATCACATTAATACTACTAATCTTATGCCATCAAGTCTAACTTTTGCTTCCTTTTCCCACAGGAAAAACCACCATTTTCACAATTCTTATCTTTGTAGGTACAGACGCATCATGGCACTCAATATTTTTTCCAAGGCCTTCAATGCTACCCTACCAAATTCAAGTTTTCAAAGTATTTCTTGACTGCTGGTTCCTTTACTGTTCACTGTTGATCCTAAAAGGCAGAAGATACCCTTCACTTCAATATCTTTGCCAATTCCATGTTGGTTGCTGTACTTGCTATGGTTATTTTGGCCTTCTTTATATTCAATATAGTCTCATTTTTCACTCTGTTCTTTAACTTTCATTACTAGAAATTACAGAGCATTTGCCATTTTCAGCTAAGTATCAGCACATCACAGGTTATAGATGTTTCTACCTCCAATTTTAAAACTTATCTGCTTCCAATCCATACTCTCAATATATACTGAGGGGAGATTATGCAGCTTGATTTCTTGTGAGCTGGTCTGTTCTATCATGTTTCACCACATGGCCCCTAACTTCCTATCCTGTATGTAAGTTTTCCACAAGGAGAATAAGATGATCTTGGATACCAATTTTCCTAAGAACATTCCATACCTAGACAAGGCCTTTATACAATCAACAAATCATATTTGATCTCTGGCATTCTTTGGCCTCTTTGGTTATCCAGCATGCATCAGCAATTGTCAGGCACAAGGAATTAGGCCCACACTGTGAGTCCATCAAAATTACCTCTTTATTGTTACAATGTCTATTTACGAGAATTTCACCAGACTGGCTGAATTTTCTTGGGAATGGTCAGATAAGGCTTCAGAGACTGTGGGAAGTAAGGCCACTGTGTCTTCTCCAGATTTGCTGGTTATAATCTTTACAGCTTCTTCTATTGTTTGCCATACATTCATGATGTCCATGAATATAGGCGTTGTTTGGTTGAAGACTACATTCCAGTCCAACTAGTTTTCCTTCTTAGTATTTCCAACTTTTCATAATGAATTATGGAAAGCTAGTGAAAACAAAATTAGCTGCAACCACAAGCCCACCTTTAATTTATAATTAACATTTTTAATATGAGCCTTATTTATTTCTGAAAATACAAAGCAATTACAAAATTATAGCCAAGAAGTCCAACATTCCTTCCTTCCTTCCACTAATGTATTTCTAAATATTCATCCATTACAAAATGGTCACATTTAATCAGGTTTTCTAAGTTCATTTTAAAAGCTACCCCTATGGTTCACAGTTCTTACACATAAGAAACAATGTAGGGACAAAAAATCATCATATTTATTCCAATATTCACACTTATTGTACAGGTTGAAAAGATTGGAGTGATTTGTTTTAGATCAATCAGTACAAGCACCAATATGATACTATGATTAAAATGTTGGACTATGACCCAGAGACTCAGATTCAACTTTCAAACATGGAAGCTGGGGAATTATTCTCTGCCCAATCAACTTTATTAAATTATCATTATTGGGGGTGGGGGGACGACAAAGGAAGGAACACTAGACTGTATCAAACTCCTAAAGGGAAGGAAGGAGATATAAATTTAAGAAATAAAAAAGCAAGAAGCAAATAAGGTGATTGTACAAAATTCAATTCTAAATATAGCAAAATAGGGAAAGCATGCAGGCTTCTGTAATTCCATCCAATTCTTTTACTAGAAGAGTAAAAGTGGTGTTACTAGAGGCATACTTTCTTCTGTGAAAACAAGTAATAGGCTGCCTGTGTGTTTTAGTCCCCTCCTCCTCGTTTATGGGTGTACTTGTCTATATGCACACACTGGGATTTACAAGGCAGTAAATGTACTGTATTATCTGGGGTTTATGACCAGAGTGAAAAAGAGAAGGAAGTTGAAAATGAAAGAGTGGCAACTTATGAGCAGCTACCCATTTGACTTCCCTATAAGGATACATAGTTCATTTTTCTCTATAGCCCCTCCATATCCATTTTGAACTTACCTTTCTTTTGTCAGCTTCTTACCCACCCACCCACACAGATCAGATTGGATCCAGTTCCTGTATTGGGCTTGAAAAAAAAATGAAAAAGCTAAGTCTTCTTTCAAATACTTGACTCCTTGTTATTTCATGGACATATCCGTGGGTGTTGACATTACAATAATACAGAAATAGTCTAACATTGCCTTTGCATCCGATTTTTTAAACTTCCAGTATAATTTTCTGCTATTCTTTCATCTACTGAATTTTTCAAGATCTGGCACAAGGCATTAGATACTGTTTAATAGTTAGGCTGAAATTCTAAAATATGTAACAATTAGAAATATAATACCAAATTGCTTAGTGGCAAGTACAACATAGCAAAAAGCTTTAACAAAGGATAGTATTTTTTAAAAGATAATAAAAGGTTCCTTTAGATCAGGGGTGTCAAACTCTATTTCACTGAGGGCCGCATCAGGGTTGTATTTGACCTTGGGGGGCTGAGGTGGACATGGCCAGGGTGGGCATGGCCAGCTTGACGTCACTCATGTTGGGGGTGCCTGTGGTGGCCCAAGCACTCTCCCTGCGAAAACAGGCTCCTGATCTCCATTTTTGTCCGTGATGGCCTCCTGCAGCCCTCTGCCAGCAAAAATAGAACTCGAGTGGGCCACGCATGCCCTGCGGGCCCTGTTTTCAGCTTCAACGACCTCCTGCAGCCCTCTGCCAGCAAAAACCAAGCTCCATTTTTGCTGGTAGAGGCACCACAGGCTGGTGCTTCGCTGTTTCCAAGGCAGCCCCATGGGCAAGATCTAAGCACCAAGTGGGCCGGGTCTGGCCCCTGAGCATTGAGTTTGACACCCCTGCTTTAGATGGAAGATTAATGAATTAGCTCAAACTTGCTTTAAAAATTATATTCAAACAATAAAATAATTACAGATAATCACAATTCCAGAAGACAGAGTTACCAATAATTTGTTCCAAAAACTGCAGTTATAACTTTTATTCCACTGCATCCAAAGATACATTTTAAAGATTAGTACTTCATGTGGTAAAATACTATTGAACATAGCATGATTTAAAGCAAATGGAATGGAATTCATTTTATTCTAAAATTTTTATATTTTTTCATGTGAAAAAAGTATATGAAATATAATTGTTAAAATTTTTATCATTATCATTCCTATACAAAACTCTAAAATTCTAGAATTTTGTCATTTCACTTACAAACCAAATCATTTAATCACATTTATTTTTAATTTCATACTCAGAAGATCCATTTTTATTCTTTTCACCCACAATTCCATCATATCAATCTGTATTTTTTCTATCTTAGTAGTTCCGTGCCTGTTTCATATTTTCTGCAGTTTTCCCTCTATATACATATATATTACACACATATACATATGTGTGTGTGTATGTGTGTGTGTGTGTGTGTCTGTATGTACACACACACAGTATATATTCCTCTTTTTTGTATTTTATTTCCTTACTCACACCTTTTCCAATACAATGTGGCATAATGATTAAGGGATTAAACCAGCCCTACACAATTCTTAGAGGGGAAAGGGCCAGACTGATATCATAAAAATAACTGTGGGCTACTATGGAATACTTGGCCTGGTGATCCGTTTACTTGGTGGCTAACAGCACCACGCAGCAATGGAGCTGGCATGATTCCTGAGGCTTGAAAATTTGCCTGGTGGCATGTTTTCTGAGGGAGGAAGTAGCTGTAAGATCATTTATGACAACAGCAATATTTGGTAGCAATGGATTGTTTTTCGAAAAACCCTGGTGGATCACATAAGGCTGCTTGACACATGCAGTATACGTGTGGATTAGGCTACGAATGAAGAGATCAAAGTTCAATTCCAGCTTTAGTATGAAAGCTGGGTGACTTTGATCACTCTTCTCAGATAAAGCTCCCTCACAAGAAGAAAAACTTTGGACACTGGGTACACTACTTTGGACTCCTAAAGCATTAGGACTAGAAAAGCTGAGATAAACATCCACCGAATGAATAAATAAATCATTTCACCAAGCATTTTTAATACATCCTTTGATATAGCCTCATGTATTTCTTGGCATTCTGTGCATTCACTCTTTCCAATCTGCTTCCACACCTTAATCCTGAGCATCACATTACATTTATTATGTTGGAAAATTAATCTATCCCTTATTATGTTTTTATGCAAAATTTATACTTGATCGTCCTACAGTTGTTCTACTTCCTTTAAATTCCTTCACCAAATATTTACCATTCTCATACATTCCTGCATCAGTGAATGACTCATTTACATTCTCTTAATTGCTGTGTTTTATTCTCATTCATTTTATTCGTAGTAAGTTATCTTTTTCCTCTGGATGTATTTAGAACTCCAATATTTAGAATATTGGAGTTTTCCCCAAATTTATCCCTGGTCCTTTCATTATCATCATTCAATGGAGCATTACACACAACTATCATCATCTTATAAATTTCCATATTCATGTACACACACAGTTAATAGCAATGTATACTTTATGACATTCATTTTAGCTTCTTCATAACTAAATCTACACCTTCATTTCATATATAACTCCACCATACAAGATCAAACTACCTTCATTCTTATCACACCCAATATAATTAAATAATTAATTTTCTTGTTAATTCATGCCATTTACTTTTTTGCATTCTATATTTTATAGTTGTCTTTAGATGATCCCAGAAATGGGATCCCATCATGGTGCTGCTCTAAGGCTTTCATATATGCAATATTCATCAATGATAAAGAATAGATGCATACTAAGTTTCCAGCCTAAGCCATACCCATGTCACATGCAGCATTTCCTACTAATGATTAGTAACAGCCAATTTTGGCAGATTTTGTCCATTATGCAACATGCAGAGCCAAAGTCTAGTTTGATTATGCTATTCTATGCACACTAGAATTAGTAAATACAATATTGTTTCCTGAATGTCACAAATTAGGGGATAGTATTCAGCAGGTATAACGTAAGGATGTATATTGTGACAGCGACAGTGAATCGTATTACTTTGAACTGTTTCCTTATCTCATGTCTTTAATTTTTTTGGTTCATTATTCTTCTCTCTCCTCTGCTCAACATTCTCTACTATGAAACAGCATGGTGTCATTGGATTACATGCCTGAAATTACAACAGACTTCACTTAATGACTAGTCGCTTAATGATCACTTGAAGTTAACACAGCCTTGGAAAGGGTGCTTTACAGACTGTAAAGCATTTCGGACTGCTGTAAAATATTATATCAACCTCCATGATCACGGAAGATGGCCCAAAAAATATGGAGCCACCCAGTGGTGGGATTCAATTTTTTAAACAACCAGTTCTGTGGGCGTGGCTTGGTTTGATGGGAGTGGCTAGGTGGTCATGTGACTGGGTGATGTCACAGATCACACCCAGCCCCGCCTCCTGGCCTCAAAGGAAGAGATAAGTTCAGCCAGTTGGGGCTAATCCTGCCCCCACCCATTTTTCGGCCTGTTTTGGGGGCATTTTCAGGCTGGTTATCAGGCTGTTTTTCCAGCCAAATAGCCGTTTTTCGGGCTGTTTTCAAGGCGGTTTTGGCTGGAAAAATGTCCTGAAAAATGTCTCGAAAAACAGCCTGAAAAACAGGCGGGGGCAGGGCCAGCCGGTGGTCCAGTTTGCCAGTATTCTGAACTGCGCAGAATCGGAACGAACAGTTTGCCCGAAGCAGGCCGAACCGCTAGAAACCCACCCCTGGAGCCACCTCAATAGAATCTGGACAGGCCATGCCATAACTAAGACAAAGCTCTTTAAGTGGGGAATGGCTGAGAGCCTGCAATGTGATTGTTTCACCAGAATAAACTATAACACATATAGTTCAAGAATGTCTCCTCAGGAAATGTCAAGGGAGCTGGGATGATCTCATTGCAGCTACACCAGAAGCAGTTAGTTAGCTAGCTTCCGTTGATATTGAATTATAGCATGTATCCCACTGCAATTCTATGGCTCCATATTATGGTGATTTTATTATGGTTTTATCTTAATTTGATATATTATTATATATATTATAGTCTTAGCCACCTATCTTACATATGCTTGCTGATGCTTTAAACTAAATTTGTATATCAGTGATTGCATGATTTCTGTAGATGCCATATACTAAATAAATAAACCCTCATGATCATGTGACCACATTTCAGACGCTTGGCAATTGGCCCACATTTACAATCTATTGTAATGGTCACATGACCACAATTTGTAATACTTCTGCCATTTTTTCTTAATGATAGTAGTGATTTGCTATATACAGTTGCAAAAAGAGTTATAAAATCAAATCAGAACATAACAGCCCCAACTTGCAACCAAAATTCTGGGCACACTTGTGGTTGTAAATCAAGGTCTACCTGTAATAAATTTTCCTCTTCTATCATGAAAAACAATAATTCAATGGCTGAAAGGTCTCAATAGGCCTTATTCAACATTTTCAGAGGCTATATCTAGCCCTCAAGTTATACATTTCTGATGTAAAGTACAGAGGAATATAAAGAAAACAAGGAAAAAAGTAAATGGACAAAATTGATGTGGGGAATAACATTTCAAGGAGAAACTCTGACCTCTGTTCTGAAGTATATGATGAAGCACAGAAGTGTATGATGAGGCACAGTGAATGGTATGCATATAACTTGATTTAGCTATCTTTTTTTAATGCATCTTTACTTTTAATAAATAACTCAAAGCAGCAAACAAAGCTTAATATTACTTCTTCCTGTTATTTTCCCCAGCAACAACAACCCTGTAAGGTGAGTTGGACAGGGAATGTATCACTGGCTCAAAGTCTCTCAGCTGATTTTCATGCTTAAGGGAAGACTAGAACTCATAGTCTCCTGGTTTCTAATTGGGTGCCTTAACTGCCAAACCAAACTGGCTCTCTTAAACATGCCACTATACACACAAAGCAAATGAAATAGACTGCTACATTTCAATTCTCACTCACAGCTTTTATGGCAATGATTCCTTTTCTTTTCTCCTATCTTTAAGACTTTATGCTTGCTATTTTTTACTCCCTTTCTATATTTTGCATCACAATGTTTACTCTAAAAGGGGAAAGGGGACAGCATATCTGTGTGTGTATTTATATAAAGTTTTTAATAATTTCCATAATAGTGTTATGATTTTTTTATTACACTGTTCTGTTTGATTTAAAATCTCCTCTACAAGGAAAAAATAAAGTTACTTGTCTTATATAAACATCGTTATTTGCTATAATTTCAAAAGGTTTTACTTCTCACAGAACTACCCACTCCTCTGCCAGATTCCCTTGTATTCTGGGTTCTTCTCATCTTCCACAGCCAACAAACTGTTTAGATGTTTCCCATTCTCAAAAACCTTGTAATATAAGAGTAATAGAAAACACACTTGAAATAGGTTGTTATTTTTAATTACCTCCCTATTCTTCTACAAATGATTTTTAAATATAGTACCATATAACCATTTCACTGTAACTCTTATTCTAGTATGCTTAACACTAATTACAACAAACCCCTCTGCACAGATATACAATATTCAGACCTGACATTACATGTTCACTGTACCTGTCAGAGGCTCCTTAAAGAAGTTGCATCTAAGGAACTATTGGACATCTCAGATGCATCATTATTTTAAATTTAATGTAGTGCTTCACAATATACTCTTTTCATAAAGGAAATTCATCTGTATTATTTGTATTAGCATATCAGATAAAGAATTCTTCAAGAAAAATAAATAAATTAGAAATCTTTGTTGTCAAGAATGATCTCTTCTAAAACCGATGACAAAGAAAACACGTTATAGAATTTCAAACAACATGAAGCAAGTTACTGGACATGTTTTTAAGCTATTGGAGAAGCTAAGCAATATTCTCTGCCCCCTCCCCAAAAAGACATTGATGATTTCGGTGGTGACACAGCCCAGGCCTCAAATACCCTTGCCATTATGTAGCAACTCAGGCAGGAAGAAAAGAGGGAGAGGATGAGCCACACAGCCACTACTTCTCTACTGCCATTAAAGCAACAGATCTCAACCATACAAGGTCTCAGGAGAAGAGCAGATCAGTGAGCAGGAACCACTGGGAAAGACACGAAGGCTTCCAAGAGCTCTGTTTCCACCACAAGGATCACCTATTCTGCTTGTACTTCCAGGCAATCCTAGCAGAATAGCAGCTCTTTTCTCAGTTGCTCCATTCTTCCTTCAGTATTGCTATCCTACACCTGCCTTGTCCAAGCAACACAAAGTTTATTGGAGGAATGGGGCAAGGCAGCTGCCCAGCACTAATGGGGCCTTCATCTGCTGTTATAAACGGTTAAAAAGCAATCAGTCCCTCTTCCATTGACCAAAAGATATGAACCAAACAAATATAGTATCACTGAAGATGAATGCAAGTGCACTAGAACAATAATGTCACTAACTGTCCCCCCTAAGAAAACAAGCACATTTACATTTTATTCTATATCTATAAAACAGACTGTGGATGTGAATGTTTGTGCGTATATCCTGAATAGGCTCTTCCATGCCTTCACCAATCTGGCCCGAACTTGCCAGGCACATTCCTTGCACTCCAGAGACAAACACTGGGGGGAGGGGTCATGAACGCTGTCAGCCCTTCTTTGCCCCCCAAAAAGACTGAACTCCACCCCCCACCAACAGTGTACTGCACATGTGCAAAGGCCTCTGCAGCCACCGAGGCAACGGCCAATCCAGCCAATAGAGGCAAGGCATGCAAATCGGAGGCTCTCCAGCCAATAGAGGCAAGGCATGCAAA
>JANHJO010011102.1:78112-90346 GCA_032468235.1 Pseudoxyrhopus heterurus
AACTACCTGTAGGGGAAAATTCAGGAATCTCCAGCTTGAATTAAAGAGTTCTATAGAGCGCATACAAACTTACGTGCACACCGGACTTCTGCTTTATATATATAGATTTCACAGAGCTTTACAACTCTTTCTAAGAGGTTTACAGAGTCAGCACATTGCCCCCAAAGATCTGGGTCCTCATTTTATCGACTTCGGAAGGATGGAAGTCTGAGTCTGCCTTGAGCTGGTGAGACTCGAACTGGCAAAACAGCAGTCAGCAGAAGTAGCCTGCAGTACTGCATTCTAACCACTGCACCCCAGGGCTCAGATAAAAAGCTATTTGTTTTTTTCCTTTTTACTTATATTCCAAGGAGAAGGACTGCGTGAGGCATTGGGCAGTTTTTGAAAGGCCCTTGATGTAACCACAACTCAAGGTGCCTTGACCTTCAATATGATTCTTCAGAAAGAACATCTTATTCTCAGGCAAGTGTATAAACTACAACAAAGTGTTCAATACGCTGGGATTAATTAAATCTAATGGATACACTGCAGGAGGTCACATTTTCTACATTTTTATCAAATATCCAGAGTCTGCATAGATGAGGAGCATCAAATCATTTTATAGAGAAAACACGCAATCACGCTTCATTTGGCAAAAGCAATATTAGCATAGCTGAGTTGCCGCGGCTCAAAACTTTCAGCCAGCAGAAGAGTTTCAAAATCAGAACCCTGTATTGCAATGAATGTTTCTTCAGTGCAATCAGAGACCCCTTAGTCCACTAGTACTAAAGCAAGATAAGACAATTATTCCATTGTGGGATTAGCTTTAGAGGTATTAATTTGTAAGTTAACCTTATAAAATATCTTCTGGTCAAGTTGTAATTCAAGACACTTGCAATATCTTAAGATTAAAGCACATTATCTAGGCAATTTTATATATCGATCAGTAGAATGCTTCATTTAAGTTGTATGAAGCAAGGTTTTGAATTTGCGTTTTCTGAATTTTTGTCTCTGTGTATACGTTTGCAATCTAACACTTTAAGACTTTATTAGTTTATCGGGCCTTGGGGAAAAGCTAAGCTACCAGGTCTATTTCTGTTGCCCAAACTGCAGTTGGGTTTTCCTTGCACTCTGTTTGCATTTAAGAGAAAACATGTTTACAGGGGGGGTCAAGCAAATAAAAAAAATATGAAATTGAGTCTCTGTCTCTCAATTTCATGTTTTTTATTTGCTCGTCCCCCAACCTTCATGGCTAAAGTTCTCGAGCTATCTTTATTTCATGCATTTTTGCTTTAGCTGCTAGCCTGTTAGAATAGAATAGAATAACAGAGTTGGAATTTACCTTGGAGGTCTTCAGGTCCCCTGCTAAGGCAGGAAACCCTATACCATTTCAGACAAGTGGCTGTCCAGTCTCTTCTTAAAAATTGCCAGTGTTGAACATTTACAACTTCTGGAGGCAAGTTGTTCCCCTGATTAATTGTTCCAACTGTCAGGCAATTTCTCCTTAGTTCTAGGTTGGTTTTCTCCTTGATTACTTTCCATCCATTGCTTCTTGTTCTGCCCTCAGGTGCTTTGGAAAATAGGTTGACCCCTCTTTTTTGTAGCAGCCCCTTGAATTCTAATGCAAGAGAAGGAGATTCAAGAGGAAACTGTGGGAAAAAAATCAGATTGTGGTTCTTGAGATGGCAATATCTTTGGTAGGAGGCCTAGCTGATGCTCCAGTTGAACTTCTGTAATGTTCATTGTACCTTTCTTATGTGGAGATTGGAGTAAAATATCATAAAGTAGTGTTGAAAAAACTACACTCTCATTCTTACAAATGAAGACAAATATGCATGTCTCCAGAGTCCAGCAACTCTCATTCTTTCCTGTGCTAAAACTTGTGTGTGTGTGGGGGGAATTGAATCAAATCCTGGCATGGCCCTGTACATGTGTCACATGGCTCTACCCATCCTATATGTCATTTCCCCCAATGCAAAATTTCCTCCTAATGTTAAAGATCATCATATAGGCAATAGATCAGAAGGTTTTAACAGTTAATTGTCTCTCTAACTTTTCAATTGACTATGATACACCTGAATATTCTATTTTTATTCAACTGATCAACATTCTTTTCTCAAACTTCAGAAATCTCACTTCCAGCAGTCCTGAACCACTTGATAAAGCAAATAGTGCAAAATTATTGATCTGCAAAAGTGGTTGTGTTAATCTTTCATAGTTGCTAAAGCATTAGCTTTGCACAAATTAGTAACAGTGAAAAAGACCTGTTAAATTGTGTAATTTTTTTTAAAAAAATCTGTACAAATGTCAAATGTTGACAAATTATGTTTATCTTGTTCTTTTTTGTTTGTTTGTTTTCTTTTTACAGCTATTGAACAGGAAAAGCAAAACAAAAATACACCTTGAAGTTGAATCAGAAGATATGGCTAACATCTGCCATGGGGTTTTAAGTTCTACATTTTAAAAATCTGTTATTAGTTGATGTATTCTGTTTTTTTTCAGAAATAGCACTTTTTTTACTTCCCTCCCCCGGTATTAAAACAGCAAGGGTCATCTGTTTTAAAGCAATGCTCTGAAGCCAATCAAAACACCATTTATAATTTCCCAAAGACATTAATAGTGTGTTTCAAATATATATGTGAATTTGCCAAAAATGTATCCTTTTGTTGTTTGTCAACAGAAATTATTATTTTCATATACTATCTGATATGGAACCCCACAATAAACCAGTTTCTGATGTGTCACCATTGTTTAAAATTACATTTTCTAATTCAAAAAGAGCTGCGTGTCTTGATCAAAAAGTCTGTCTGTAAACATCCTTAATATTAAGATTTAATTTCAGACCCCATTTAAATATATTTTTGTCCGTAACGGGCATGGGGCTGGGCACATCACAAAAATGTTTGAAGATTATCAGGATAATGTCACAACAGATTATTCTTTTCCATTTTTTTTGCAAAATTGAAGTTTTGAATGCCCCCCATGATCAAATATATATTTCATCCTGGTACAAAAATGGTATGTATATAGTTCCATAAGAGAAGGTTACATGCTAATTCATCATATAGGAGCATATTTACACTTGGAAACATCAATATTAATCCATTTAATCTTCAGATAAAGGATCACAGGTTTGAATCTTAATCCATATGTCTTTCTGATAGAAAAATGAAATCGGTATTTGGATCTTATCTAATGACCCATCCATTTTTGTTTCTTGGATTGCTGTCCCTGCATCTGATGAGCATGATATTGGGGGATTCTGAACAGACCAAAATCTATCCTTTCCACCTCAAAGTTAGACAATGGATCTATTGGAGCTAGGTTCAATACATTCAAATAAATTATTATTATAATAAATAATATTAGCACAAGACAATTAGCTTCAAAAGCTAAGGCAATATAGTAGAAAAAGAGCTATAAAAGAAGCAGCATGCTTTTCTGCTTCCTTTTCACTTAGATTTCTTCTAAGGGCTAAGGGAAACTAAAGGGGAAGGACTAAATAACTGTTTTAGCTGATCCACCCAAGTCATTTCTTCTTTTTCTTCACTATCATAAGAATAAGGATTAACTGTCCTGACCTAAAATATATTTGGGGTGAGGGAAGAGCTTGATTTTGCAGTGTGGCTTGTTTTTCACTAGAGGGTACTTTTCCATCAATTTTCTGCATCTGGTTAAGATGTCAACATGTATGAGAAGCATCTGGTTCATTGAAACCAAGATCCTGTGAGTTCTAATCCTACCTTAGGCACAAATGGCTTTAAGCCTCCCCCTCTCTCCCTCCCTCCCTTTCTCTCTCTCTTTCTCTCTCTTTCTCTTTCAGCCCTGGGAACTAGTTCTGGCAAGCCACTTCTGAAAAATGCTGCCAAGAAAACGACAGGATGCAGTCCTGCCAGAAGTCAAAAATGACTTGAAGGCAAAACTTTTTAAGTTTTATTGCAGAAACTGGAAACAGAAATATGTTCAGAAAAAAGTGAATATTTATTTCCATAGTAAATAGGACAATTGGACCTCATCTGGTAGCTAAGAATGTGTCCAGCAGGATGTGACCTTTCAATAAAAATGAAAGACATCTTGAATTTAAAATCCTCCATTTTTAAAATTGTAGATAAAATTATATAAAGAACTTTATATAAAATAAATAACATGACTGTTTTGATCAAAAGCTTTGTTTTTACTATACAGAGATGAGATTTCCAGGTTACTATACTCTGATTAAAATGCAAGAGTCGAAGTTAGCATGCATGTAAATTTCCCCTCTAGCACAGAAAATATGCAGTTAATGGTGTTGAAGCATTTACATCATATCAGAAAAAAGGTGTTGAATAATAAATATAAGAAGTATATATGTATCTAATGGATCTAGTGAAATCAAGGTAGTGTCTTAAGAATAAGATGGAGAATCATTACTATTTTATAAAAGCCTTCGTATTTCTTTTTAAGGCACACTTTATTTTATAAAAGCCTTTCACAAGCCTTCATATTTCTTTTTAAGGCACACTTTATTTTATTTAACTCTACTACTATTAATACACTCTTTGCCATTGCTGCTTTAAAGATGTCAGGTAGGTGGGTTTTCAGAGAGTTTTAAGTGAGGAAATGCTAAATACAATAAGTTTAGATACAGAAAAATATAAAGTAGATCAATTTCTATTTACCAATACTATATAGACCATTTTTAAGAAATGGACTTCAAAAGTTTTACTCCACCATAATAACGGAGTATGCTTGAAAAATGAGTCCAAGTCTAACACTACATCACTTACCTTTATAGTCTATGTATGGCTCAGGCACATGGAGGCTGCAAGATACAAGTTACTGTATATTTATCTCTGTGTAAAATTATTTATTTCCATTGAATCCAGCAAATAAAATCAATAAAAAAAAGACAATGAGTCATTTTGAAAAGTAAAAGGATGTAGTGTTGAATCAGAATATGTCTTGGATAATAGTATCAGTATGCATTGCTGCATGCATGAATCAAGATGTTGTCAAAATAAGGATAAATATTAATATTTCAAAGCAATCAAAGCTTTGAAAATGTGCTATGCACCTTAACATTAGTTTCTTCTCTAACTGACGAAGCGCCACTTGCTAGATCTGTCCTCCAGTTAATTGCCACAATCAGTTCAAGATACATATAAGAATCATATGAACCCTAGGAGAAGCTTATCTCATTTCTCCCAAAAATAAAATTGTGCAGGACTGTATCTACAGTATGTTCATAATCTATGCTCTTTGAGAATGTTACTCTAAATCCAGCACAAAATCACCTTATTAACTCATTGGGAAGGTTACAACGCCTTCCTCAACAAAACCACTTGGAAAAATACTGAGTACTTATACAGAGTTGAAGTACAATGCTAGATTCTTTTTTTAGTGGGAAAGGAAGATATCATTTGCATTTTCAGTAATTAGGTTTAGTATTTTCAGGGAGGATTGGAAACAAAAATCCTGCTAGAAACGTTGAAAGTGCCATTGTTGTAACAATACATTTTTGTTTTCTTTTGTTCATAAGAAAAAGTCTCAAATATTTTCTTTTGTTACCATTGTGGAAGAGAATGTCCTTTCTGGAATTATCCTTCAGCTATGTATATTAACATTATATTAAGGATACTTCAGTCTGCAGGCCACATACCTGCTTATTGCAAAGAAAAGGAGAAGTTGTTCATTTCTTTTCCTTTGAGAAAGAATGGAAAGACATTGAGTAGGGGTGTGGAAGAGTAGCAGCAGCTCTAGGGCACAGGGCTGGTATGTTTGAAAACATAAAGTGTTGTCCTTTGGCTTGTGTGAATAAGAATATTCTTAGCTTAGCATTAGCAATGCCCTGTCTAGGCTGATGGCTATCTGACCCTAGGCTACAGACTAATACCCACCAGACGCCCAGGTATGATGAATGTTTAACATAATTCAATTTGCACACTAGATACGTCTTATCACAAAGCTTCAGTCCATCCCCAAAGCTTCAACCCAAAGCTGCAAATTCCTGTAGATAACATTTCCATAGAACGCGTCTTCAGGGACAGCATATATCATCCCCTGCCAAAATAAACAAAACCAGTCACATGCCATAGAGCTTAAGACATTTCAATGTATGACTATATTACAGGTATAGGGTGAATTCAGATTAGCACTCAACAAAATTCTCTCTGCACGCGGGACAATAATGGGGGGCAAGATACCTCATTGTCCTTGCAGCCCCACATGGCATGTGAGGAAAAAATGTGAAAACTGAGTTTCCCATTGTCCAAAGAATGGCCCACCTGAATTTGGCCTGTTTGAGAAAATGATTAATATTGCTTTTTTGATCAGATGCAAAGACAGAAGAATGTTTTGGGGAGAGAAACAAAAATATCCTGAAAACCCGGCCTTTCTGAATGATCTTGACATGATTGTCATGGACAGATTGTCAGGATGACTTGTCCTCAACTTGACCTTTCAGGTGTTGCAATGGTGAAATCAGCAATCAAACTGAATCCATCCTTCTTGCTGCTGTTCATCCTCTTCTTTCTTTTTCCACTTGATCCACCATTATAGGCATCTCCAAGGACCTGAGTTCTGCATAATGTGTACATAATGTATTACAATTTAAGGCAGGTAATTTCTATCTAATGTGAGAATTAGACAGAAGGTGAGATGCAAAGAATTCTGTCTTTGCGTCTGGTTATAAAAGCAATATGAATCGTTTTTAATGTTTATTCTACCATTTTCAACAGCAGCAAGGAGGATGGATTCAGTTTACATTCATAGACTATCATAGGGAAAACCAGTGCCTGCCCAATTTTGATCTTTGTAGGTACAGACATCTCAGAGGCATCTGGGTACCTTTTCCAGAGCCATCATTCTTACCCTACCATATAGGGTAGTTTATTTCTTCACTGCTAGTTCTTTTATTGTTGATAGTCAATCCTAAAAAGCAGCATCTAGCACTTCTGTATATTCACTATCAGTTCTATTGTCTCCTTGATATTTAATCTTAGTCTCAGTTTTTCATTGTGCACCTTGACTTTAATTACTACAGCTTTAAGATCATTTGCAGTTTCACTATCAACATAGTGTCTTCAGTACAGAACAAGGTACTGATGTTTCTTCTTCCAATTTTAAAATCACACCCTCCTTCTTCTTTCTTTGCTTGACATGGAGTCGGTCTGTTCCACCATGTTCTGTGGCTTCATCTCCTGTACATTTCACTTCAGGAGAATAAGATGTTCTGGAACTCCTATTTTCTAAGCACCTTCCACAGCTTGACATGACTGACACCATAAAAAGCCTTTTTACAATCAGTGAAGGACACACTGACTTCTTTTCGTTACTCTTTGGCTTTTTCAATTATCCATTGTGAATTCATAGGACAACATGAGAGTGAGGTTCATCTTCCCTTTCAGAGACAGTTAGTTCCATAGTAGGGGTGTCCATCCAGGGAACACCTGACATCTGGCTCAATTCTGCCACCTGTGTGGGGATTAATTACTGATGTGATTAAAACACTTCTTTTAATCTAATAAGGATAGTCAACATGATGATCTATCATTATTATGCATAACTATTTTTGCATAATATTTTATATTGGAAGTTGGATCTTTTACATTTTTCCAGTATTGCATACAAAAGAAAATAATTCATATGAAAGATACATACTCCATGAGGTCAAATTCTTGAAAGAATTCCTTTTATGAAGTTAAGCTGTCTAAAAACGAATGCATTGAATGCATATCCATTTAAAACTTCACATTAGTTCTTGGGGTTAGTTTAAGATAAAGGTATATATAAGATGAAGGAGTAGAAGATTGTATGTAATGTTCAGTATTCACTGGGAAATTAGGTATCTAACATGGTAAGTCCAGTAGTTCTCAACTTACAAATATTCATTTAATGACCATTCTAAGCAGGGGTGGACTGCTGGGGGTTTGCATGGGTTCGGGCAATCCTCTTGCTAAGGGTCTGTCCAGTTTGGTGAACCCCCAAATCCCACTCCTGGCTGGCCATTCCACCCTGCCCCTCCCACTCTGCCCTGCCCCTCCCAGGAGCCTCCACACAGCCAGTTTTGGATCCCAGGTAAGTGCAGGACCTGCGCAGAGGCTCAGGGAGTGTGAAAAATAGGCCTTCCAGAAGTCCAGAAATGGGCCTATTTCCGGTCCCATGAAATAGTAGCTATGGTTATATTTCTTTTTTTAAAAAAATTAAATCTTTATTGATTTTTCCTTCTTTAAAAACAAACACAGAAAACACAAAAAAACAAAAAGCAACAAACAAACAACACCAAACACATTATAAATACATATATACAAATTGAGCATAAACAAGTAGACCAATCCTCAATTGAATGATGTTATTCTATATCTTTTATACCTTTCAAACTGTCGTTTAAAATATTTCTTTACCATAAATCCATTGTTTCTATCTGTTTTTCTTTCTTCTTTCTAACCATTTGTATCACGGGGCCCAGCTTTGATAGTAATCACTTTCCCCCTTATCTTTTAAGATTAGTGTTAGCCTATCTAGTTCTGCACATTCCAATATTTAGCTATGGTTATATTTCTGACTACATCCAAACATGAACCTCAGGACACAGGGCTGCCTCCATGAAAATACCTAAAAATCGGAGTCTTCAGGAATAGTTTAACCTTATTCAGGACAAACTGAATATCTATTAAGTGTTCTTTATTTTTTTAAAAAAAAATCTTTGCATTTAGTGTAGCGCAGAAGAGAAAAAAACCCCCAATATAAGTAGACATACCATCCCCTTAACTGAATACATTACTAAATCTGTCAATCTTTTTCTCCCAAACTCTTTATTTTCCATCCGTGACAAAACATATGCATTGCACTCCCTTCTTATCAAGGCATGCATGATTTACATCCTTGCTCATCTCACTCTAGAAAAATAACCTTTTCCATTTCTAGCATTTTTTTTTTGCTGCAAAATTCACTCCTCTGCCTCATTCTTCCTCTCTTGTCTACAAATTCCAGACAGTGAGGAAAAAGCCCACACTTTGATCAATGATAAGCAGGGGAATTCCTGAGCCACAGGAAAAGGTTTAAAGACCTCAGTTTCCTCTACTTTGCTTCATCTCTCCAGACATTTTTAGTCAGTTCTCTCATTTATCTGTTTCGACTGTCTGTTATTCATGTTTGTTTGTTTTTCTGGCCACCAACATGTAGGAAAGAGATATCTCATCACAGGCTAATTCCAGAACTTTGAAATTCTGCATTACTGCACATTAATTAATTAATGTTACATGCTGGACATAAATTGTTTCAACTTCTACCCTCAAAACAATGCTATAGGGCACTACACACCAGAACAACTAGACACAAGGACAGTTTTTTCCCAAATTCCATCACTCTGCTAAACAACTAATTTCCATAACACTGTCAAATTATTACTAAGTCTGTATTACTATTACTCTTCTCATCCTTCCTAGTACCTATCTCTTCTCACTTACGACTATACCGCGTTGCTTGTATCTTTACAATTTATATTATTTGTTTCCTAGTATTTGATTATTATTTAGATTATTAGTATGGAGTATTATTGACTGCTTATTAGTAACCTATGACTATCACTAAGTGTTGTATCTTATGATTCTTGATGAATGTATTTTATCTTATTTTATTTTCTTCTTATGTACACTGAGAGCATACGCACCAGAGACAAATTCCTTGTGTGTCCAATCACGCTTGGCCAATAAAGAATTCTGATTCTGATTCTGAAAATGAAATCCAATTTCTATAAAATAGTCTGCTGTTGATGATTCACAAGGATTCCTGAAAGGAAGACCGTAAGATTGGGGATGTTTCCCAGCTTGGGAATACCCACTCTTGGGCTCCTTTCCACTAAACTTTGTGGGAAGATGGAAGGGGGCCTAAATTATCTGCGTAAAGCAGCCATGAAGAATATTAATGGTTGACAGAGAATTCAAACGGCACTTGCGAACACAATGGCAACCAATGCAGCTCCTCAATAGAGGTGGGATGTAACAGTACTGGGACTGGTGGTTCAGTGTGGGGCTGCTGCCCATTTCAATGTAAGACGACACTAGTAGTGGGGCTGCAGAGGATCCAGCATTAACGCTTATTGTGAAGGTTCCTTGTGATCCGGTAAGTGGCGTCTTAGGCTGACTACCCCATTTTTTTTCAAAGGAGTCTTGAGATGAGTTTCTCTTAAATGTGGATAGTATCTAATAAACTTTTTGCAAGTCACTAGTTCTTGAACTACACTATTGAATCTTGAATTACAATGTTAAGTCCTGCCCGAGTAGCTTTTTAAAAAGTAGGGATACTGCAGGAAAACTAGGAAGTGATTACCTAAGAAGGTTCTGAAAAACTTATTTGGAAGTAAAAGGCTTTTTTTTTTAACCATCAATTTATCTGAAACCATAATGCTCTGGGTCTCCCCCGCCCCCCATGAAAGGAATGTTCTTGATTTCTGTAGGAGAAATATGGCTAAAACATTTTGAAAAAAATGAAACATGGGTTCTCCCTTTCTGAATGCATCAGGTCTCTTTTGACCAGAGATGGAAAGAACTTCAGTAACTGCCCAGATGCTGCATATAACTATTGATATTTTCTTGTTTCAAAGTATTTTTGTCTTGTTCCAAAATCCGTATCTTCATGAGACAAGTTTAAAGAGATAATGCCATAGAAGACAAAAATCAGTGCACGATGCATACACGCACAAAGTGGATTTTCAATAAATTTATCTTCAGCCTATTGGTACATTCATGAGAACATGAGAATGCCAATGCACAGAGAGAGAGAAATATATATATATATATATATATTTATACCTTACATATAAGAACTTTCAACGTTGGATGTCTGTAGATAGAATCTTTTTGAAAATGATTCACCTGCTGACCACAAGCTGTACAGCTAACAATTCCATGAAGCCCTTCCTCTACAAGAGACAGAGACAGAGACAGAGACAGAGAGAGAGAGAGAGAGAGAGAGAGAGAGAGAGAGAGAGAGAGAGAGAGAGAATGTGTTAGAATCTCTAAATTTTTTCAGTAAAATATTATTTTAACACATTTTATCCAGTATAATTTGAAAAGAGATTCTTCATGTCAATGGCACAATTTGTGTCATATTATCAAGCACATGTGGAAGACACTGAATTGGAGGTTATTACAAGGCATGTAGAAAAATACTATTAAACAAAAAATTATTACAAGATAAAAATTATTAGCTTCCATTTCAAGACATTCACCTACACTTAACATTTTTATAATTGTAATTCAGTATCATAATGAGTATTTCTAAGTAGAGATCAACCATATATCTTTTAAATTATAATTTATATAATTAATATAAATAATAAAAGGATAAATGTTATAAAAATTTACATATAAATGCTATATGACTTATAAAGACAACAGGATTAACAAGCTTTTAAGGCAGACCCCAAACTGAACAAAAATAAGAAGTTTCAACTTCTAAGTAAGAACGTATTTCACATTTTCACAATAATATTTATATATCAAAATTGCAAGCCTACGTACAGTTCTACTGATCTGCCTGATTTCCATTTGCATGGGAATTGTGCATCAGTCCCACAATTAGTTTTGTAATTCACAAAACATTTCTAATTCACCAAGTCAGTCCATACACAACTTTCTCAGGTTGCACATTCTACACACACTCTGAGCTACATTGTAGGACGATAACAAAGATTTGTGGCAGCTGGTTCTTCCTTTAAGTGGCAAGAGCAATTAGTGAGCAACTATGCTCAATTTGTTTTGTACATCAGATATACAAAAAGTGCTTCTCCAAGAAACACTTTGCACACCATTAAAATCTTCTATATGGCATGAATAAGAAACTACATCATCCAATACACACTTCCTAACAATTAGCTCCCTAAAAGTTCATTAAGCAGCTGATAAAGTATTTCTCTTTTCTTCATAGCTTTTTCTTAACCAACACCTGATACATTAAGTTTCTGCACACTGAGATTTCTTTTGGGTTTTAAAATGATGCAAAATGGGGAGACAGAGACAGGATTATTTTTTTTAAGTTGAGCTAGTTTGGAGGAATTGGACGGTTTTGCTTTTTAGATTATTTTAGACTAGCTGAATACCCAGCGTTGCCCGGGTATTTTTTTTTTGGAGTTTTTGAGTGCTCCTCCTCGTTATCTTCTTCCTCCTCTTCTTCATCTTCTTCCTCCCTCCTCCTCTTCTTCCCTTCATCTTCTTCCCTCTCTTCATCTACTTCCCCCCTCCACCGCTTCCTCCTCATGTTCTTACTGCTGTTCAT
>JANHJO010011102.1:93575-118052 GCA_032468235.1 Pseudoxyrhopus heterurus
TTTCAACCAAACTTAGCACACAGACAACCTAAAAAGCTAGCTATGACCTCTGACAGCAACCAATCAGGATACTCTTCCTGTGCCCCAGGAAGTTCAAAGCCAGAGGGGGTATAAAACCCAGGAGCTCTCAGCATCTCTTCCCTTTTCTGCCCAGGAACCCATCCTGTTCATAAATAAACCTTCTTTCCAAGCAACTTCCATGAATCCAGTGTCTTTTTCCCCACTTGGAACTGAACCCAGATGGACATTTCTTCCAACACCCTATTGGGGGGGTAATGCATGCATATGTGTGTGTATACACCAATCTCTGGCTGGGAGAGAGGTCAGACCATGTGACCTGTGCTTCGTCCCCCTAAAGAAAGATCTACAAGAATGTGAATAGAAAGTAACCCCTCCTGTTATGTCTATTAAAAGTGGCAAACATAAGAACCAAAACTTCATTTAATTAAAATAGAGTCTAAATTTATGATATCAAAGTGATGAGAAATGGCTATCCCATTTGAAATTTGACTTTGTCTTATTGGCCTTGTTGATTCATTGTTGAAGTAGAACTGCTTTTTTAAGGCATATTGGTATGTCCCAATTATTATCCACTTTAATATTTCTCTTTTTGAAGGATTAAACTTGATGAATTACTGATGGAGCAAACATAATCTAGCCTGATATTTTAGATATTTTATAATCTAGCCTGATATTTTAGATATAGGCTACATGAGGCTTTTACCAGTGTAAAATTTTTGCTCCATCAGTAATTCATCAAATTTAATCCTCCAAAAAGAGAAATATCAAAGTGGATAATAATTGGGACATACCAATGTGCCTTAAAAAAGCAGTTCTACTTCAACAATGAATCAACAAGGCCAATTAAACAAGGCCAAATTTCAAACGGGATAGCCATTTCTCACTACAAATTCAGAATCTATTTTAATTAATGAAGTCTTACTGTTTATCTTTCACCAATTAAGATTTCAGTGTAATCTGTATTTTGTATCTAGGAGTAAAACTAAGCAGAACAACTTTTTAACATTTTCTTCCCTATGTATATGCGTGTAATGTCTCTATTAAATGTTACATATGTACTATAAATAATGATAAATTACCTGGCCTCCATATTGGTTGCTATTGCCACTATATGATGCTCCCTGTAGAGAACATACAGATTAATTATAAAATATTTACCTTAATAAAACACAAAGACACTTTCTTTACTCAGGAATAGACATAAGATGAATATTATTTTATTTTCAGTGTCCTAAATTGTAATCCCAGAGAGCCACTGGCAAATATACCATACACATGTAGACAAGGATGCAGATAGAAACACTGCAAAAAAAACATTTTTACTTAGCTGTTGTACAAGTACTCCTCAACTTACAACTACAATTGAGCCCAAAATTTCTGTTGTTAAGTGAGACATTTGTTAAGTAAGTTTTGCTCCATTTTACAACCTTACTTGCTACAGTTGTTAAGTGAATCATTGCAGGTGATAAGTAGTAACCGGATTGTTAAGTGAATCTGGCTTCCCCATTGACTCTGCTTGTGAGAAGGTCGCAAAAAAACCTTGGGACACAGTAACAACCATATATATGAACTACTTGTCAAGCAGGGGTGGGTTTCTACCAGTTTAACAACTGGTTTGCTTTGCATGCGTGCATGCACATCAAACACCTGCTGTGCGCGTGTCACATTGGGGCAAAAAACAGCTGATCTGCGCTGCTGCGCCAATCAGCTGGGCTTCAAACGAAGCAAATAAAGGTAACTTATAGTGCATAGGAGGGTGGGTGGGTCCAACTCCTCTCTGACAGAACCGGTTTGCCCTAAGCGGTCCTAGCATAACAAACGGTTTGCCGGAACCGGGCCAAACCGATAGAAACCCACCCCTATTGTCAAGCATCTGAATTTTGATCACATGATCATGGGGATGCTGCAACGGTTATAAGTCTGAAAAACAGTCATAAGTCACTTTTCTCAGTGCCGTTGTAACTTTGAACATCACTAAACGAACTGTTGTAAGCCAAGGACTACCTCTATTGGCTGTTGCCACCATATTTCTTAATTATAAAATAATTAGCTGAATAAAGCGCAAAGCTGCTTACTTATTGTATTCAGGAATAGAAATAATGTCCATGGCAAACATTTTAGATACCTATGTTTTGTCTGTCTCTTTCGATTAAAAAGTTACAAAAATAGATATAGTATATATTTATAGTATATATCTACGTATAAATGTAGATCTATATTTAGATCATGATAAACACACAATGTTATAAAGTAATTTTTACCTGATTGCCATAATGGCTGCTGCTGCTGCTACTACTGCTGCTACTGCTGCTACTGCTGCTGTATGATCCTCCCTGCAAGAAAATGCTTATTAATTATAAAATTATCACTTTAATAAAGCACAACACTGCTTTTTTACATTCAGGAGTAGAATTAAAGTAAGCAAAATATATTTTATTTTATTTACCCTGTGTGTTAAGGTTACAATGATCCTATTTTTGTGGAAAAAATAAAGGGAAAACCTGAAAAAGGGGCAAATAAAATAAATTTCCACCCTGCAAGGAAATCCTTATTAATTATAAAATAATCGCCTTAAAATGCTTTAAAGAGTAAAAGCTCTTTATTATATTCAGAAGCAGAAGTAAGGCAAATTTGTTTTTATAGGTTATATATATATAGTGTAGGGACACGGGGCTCAGTGGCTAAGACGCTGAGCTTGTTGATCAGAAAGATCAGCAGTTCGGCGGTTCAAATCCCTAGTGCCGCATAACGGAGTGAGCTCCTGTTACTTGTCCCAGTTTCTGCCAACCTAGCAGTTCAAAAAAATGCAAAAGTAGAAAAATAGGGACCACCTTTGGTGGGAAGGTAACAGCGTTCCTTGTGCCTTCACTGTTTAGTCATGCCGGCCACATGACCACGGAGATGTCTTCGGACAGCACTGGCTCTTTGGCTTTGAAACGGAGATGAGCACCGCCCCCTAGAGTCGGGAACGACTAGCAAGTATGTGCGAGGGAAACTTTACCTTTTAGGGGACTAGAAGACCCCTAAGGTCTCTTCTAACTCTGTTATTCTGTTGTTTAATTTAAGTGGAGGCTAGTGTGCCCGAAGGAGTACTTCCACTTTATGATCAATGCTGTAATTCAGACATTCATACAGTCTTTGCAACAGTAGTTTATCTCCTTGCCAATTCACCTCAGTAGCCAACCTCTCTGCTTTGGATTACTGTTTTCCGGTGCTAACTTTATTCCTATCGTGACCTGGAGAGGAATTTTGAGCTATTATTAACATTACCTTTGCAAGCGGCTATAACTGTGGTGTTTGGCTGGCAATCAAAGCAATAAGAATGATACCAACAGAACTCAGTTCTAAGAACAGTGTTTATATTGTCCTCTGCTTTTAGAGCCTAATTTGTTGGCTTAAAAAAAAAAACATAGTGGAAACTGCTTCTAGGAATGTACGGATTTAATCTATACAAAGGGAAGGAGGCAAGTTACTGGAAACATTTATAAATTTATGACAACTGAGAATAGGGAGGACTTTATCCAATTTTATATAAGTCTTCCATTTGCTGAAAACATTGCATAAGTACTTTCAAAATATTCCTGTAACTTAGGGTAACAGGGAAGCATCTCTTAGGATCCTAGGCAGGTGGGCCGATGGTTCAGGCAAATGCCCCCAATTTAAGATTAGTAGTTGTAACTCTTTTCATTTGCCCACCTTCAGAGGCTTTTAATATAATGCATTTTAATGTAATATAATACTTTTAATATATAAGTAGCCTTCGGCTTACAACAGTTCATTTAGTGACCGTTCAAAGTTACAACGGCACTGAAAAAAATGACACAATCATTTTTCCACACTTATGATCCTTGCAGCATCCCGAGGGTCACATGATCTACATTTGGATGCTTGACAACTGACTCACATTTAGGACGCTTGCAGTGTCCCGGGGTCATGTGATTCTCTTTTGCAACCTTCTGACAAGCAAAGTCAATGGGGAAGCCGGATTCACTTAACAATCATGTCGCTAACTTTACAACTGCAGTGATCCACTTAACAAAATGTGGCAAGAAAAGTCGTAACATGGGGGCAAAACTCACTTAACTAATTTTTCACATAGCAACATAAATTTGGGGCTCAATTGCCCCAAATTGTAAGTTGAGGACTACCTCTAATGCCTTTTCCCTAATGGACTCATACCTCCAAAAGGGATTGCCATAACTTTCACTACAAACCTTAAGGAACAGTGAAGATATGGTCATATAATTTTGCTTTTCCACAAGACCTTCTACTGGATCATGTTTTATTTTCAACTCCAATTGCGGCTTAGGGTTATTATCCTTTTGTCTTAGCATTGTAACTGTTGGTGGTTGTGGACTACCGTTTTGAGTATTTTGTTTGCCTTACTTGCATCATTCCAAGGAAGTATGGAATTGGTTGCACAATCATGCTGGTTTCATTGTTCATGACCACAATCATTAAACCAGTGGCAAAACTGTTAGTAGCTCATTGTGCTTTGGCTTAGGTGGGCAAATGAGGAGATAAAGTAAGCAACCTTTTGTCCAAGCCAACATCCCTCAAGAGGGCTGATAACACAGGGCTCTGTTTGATTTTAGCCATGAGAGAGAGGAATGAATGACTTGGGGGGGGGGGTTAAAATTTGTAGACAGCCATCGGTTAAGGAAGGAATTATGCAGTTATATGCAATGAGAGGATCTCATGAAAAAGACGCCAAACATTATAAGGTTCTACTTTGGTTTCAGTGTAAAATTGTTTAATTAGAAGTAGATCAGAGTTATAAAATATCAGAAACTTACTAAGAAGAATATGAATTAAGAATTTTGTTGCCGTCTCCTGAACACATACAGAACCATGTTTACATTAGAAGATATATCAGTATCCTTCCCTGACGAGAGTTATGCTGATTGTCTGCATCATATCCATTTCTCAAAAGGCACCCTGTACTTTCTGAAGTGAATTGCTTTTTTCTGGCACTACAAAAGGAAATAGAGCACATTGCCTTTGCTTTGGGCTTGCCAATCACCAAGTTTGCTGCCCATGTACTCACCTAGGAACGTTCAACACTCCAATGGTCTAACAAATTGCCCCTTTTCGTCTTCTTTCATTAAAAGAAAAAGAGAAAGAAATGGTCAGGTGATTTCCACAATATTTTTCCTAACAGGGGCAATTGCAAGTGAAGATTGAAAAGACATGCCAGAAGAACGCAACAGTAAATTGCTTCTGTAACACTCCAAATATATACATCTGAGCACATAATTTAATCCAAAGAATTTTACCCGGTATCAAATCCACCTTGGAAAGTATCTACATCTGTGATTATATGAATTATATCACCACCAAAATTGATAATAGTGACTCTATGCCAGAAACAACCATACCATACAACTGAGGTCAAACCACAAACATGTTCCCATCTCACAAACCATTACCAAATGGACTCATCCAACACTCTTGCTCAATGCTCAGAGGAGAAATCTGGTTTACAGTACAAGGCCTTGCAAAAGGACATCAGGATTGCGGTCATCTGAATCCACCATGATCAAAGTGCACAAGCTCTTCCATGAACAAGGAATCCAACTTACTACAAACAATGTCTCCCGATAACAAGCAACCAGAAATACCCAGAAGAGCTTTATCCTTAAAGCTCCCTTAAATCATCCGCTTTATCACCACAGCAGATATTTGCAAAGGTCTGAACTTCTAACAAATTGTTTGCTGTGATTAACAAACCTCCTGTTTGCTCAAGAGATGGTCTCCTGGAAGATATACATAACCCCAAAGTGCAAAGTTAGAGGGAAAGAAGAGAATAGGAAGGCACTGAAATGTTGGCATCCGTTGTTTGGTTAGAGCTTCCATTGTGAAGGTTCTTGTTGCTATTTTTCCAAAGAGGGCACATGCACTCAGAGACAGCACTGCATTTGAGATCAAAGAATTAAACATTGGAATAAATAAAGGCAGGATGCAAGACTTCAAAAGGGTGGCCGCGTTACTTTTTTATACAGAGAATTTTGCGGCATTTCTGGATATTTGTCTATTATGTATAGCAGTCTTTCTTGCACAGGACTGTCAAACAACTATAACATTCAGAATTCCTAGCCAACTGGGAATGGCTTGCTGGGAAACCTGATGGCTGTTGTTCTAGTGCATCTGGAGGAGCACAGTTCCTTCCTCATCCCTCATATGGGCTGCATCTATTCAGTTTCAGTAGAAACTAAGGAATTGCTATGTCTTTCTAGTGCAAAGCTAGCCCAAGACATAGCACCTTGAGGTAAAAGCAGTCACTGGCCCCTTTCTTGTATAAGACAATATGCAAAGCCTACGCAACTAATCAGATTATTTTGACAACTGAAGCTGGCTGCCCTACAAAAGGACTGAAAGCTTTAGAAGCCTACCTGTTTAGGGAAAGAGATCAAAATCTGATTTCTAGCACTGTAGCACTCTCAGCACTTCCCCACCAAATCTACTATTCTTTGGTGGAGGACAGAGATTTGCAAAAACTGTATTTATAGATGCCAACTAATAATTAGCTATATTTTAATGTGTGCCATTGTGCACACAGAAAAATGACAATAAAGCTTATCTTAACTTTATATTAAAAACATAGTTCACTTCCCTACAGCAGAAATGGCAGTGGTCAAGTGAAATCCTATG
This sequence comes from Pseudoxyrhopus heterurus, assembly GCA_032468235.1. NCBI lineage: Eukaryota > Metazoa > Chordata > Lepidosauria > Squamata > Pseudoxyrhopus > Pseudoxyrhopus heterurus. Next base: position 100,248 of record JANHJO010011102.1, read on the forward strand.
AATCCACTCAGGCGGGCTATCCAGATGCTACTTGCAATATCTTTTCCCTTGTTCTTCCATTTTAGGTATAGCTTCCAAAGCCCTGCTTTTCCTGTCTTTTTACAATTTAACTAGACTTGGATTAGACAACCCTTCCAATAGAGGATTGCCCCACTATCCAAAGAATGTCTCCTCCTGAAATGGAAAAATAAATCAATGTGAAAAATTAATATATTAGACCAAAACGTCTATTGTTTCTATTGTTTTAGCCACAGGTAGAAACATCATCTGTTAAATTAAGTAGAATGACCAAAATATAGGCAATTACTACACCAAAAAAATGAAGTTGCAGCTCATGGTAGGTCATTCAGCTCAGATCTTTCACTTGTTTGTAAAAGCAAAATACGTTATTTTAGAGCATTTTCATATGGCTTGTTCAGTTGGATAAGTGATTGGCTTGGTTCCAATATTATGCTAAGCTGTAGGTTGCTTTATTTGGTTTTGTGTGTCCCTCTGAACTCTGCTATTGTAGTTATTTGCTAAATTACTACTAAACAGACCATGGTTTGGTGTTGTGCATAAATCCAGTAACTCTTTTCTTTCAAATGCCACTGCCAATAAAAATCACATACACTATTTTACATTTATCTAAATATTAACATTTATGGAAGAGAATTCTAATGAGAGATTTTGGGGCACTAATTTATCTCAGCTAGGACCTCTGGATGGTTCAGCAGGAAAATATTCAGAAGCAAGCAGTTGTATTAGTTTAACCACAGTACATATTACACTAGAACTGGAGAAAATCATAAAATGAAGACTCCAAATAGAAGTCTAGAAGTAGAACAATGGTAGCAAAAGAAAGCAAAGATAGTGCCAATAGTAATAGGTGCCTTAGGTGCAATCCCAAAACATATAGAGCACCACTTGAACACCACCGGCATTGACAAAATCAATATCAATCAATTGCAAAAGGCAGCTTTACTTGGAATAGGTTAGGCTTGCAATAATATCTTTAACACCATCAAACACCATTTGCCTATCCCAACTGCTTGGGAACAACATGATAGATGGACAAAAAGGCCAAATCCAGTCTAAACATCTGGTTGAATGTGTGACCAACCAAAATAATAATGAACTGCTCTACCAAGATATTTTTCACCTTTTTATTTATTTATTTATTTATTTATTTATTTATTTATTTATTTATTGCTGTTGTCAAGGCAGGGGTGGGTTTCAACAGGTATAACAACTGGTTTGGTCGGTTTTTCTAAAAAATAAAAAAATATTTTTGCCCGCCCAGAGCCTCTAGCTGCCTTTATTTGCTGTGTTTTCAGCACAGCTGATGATCGGGAAAGCGCGCCTCACCTGTTTTTACCCGCTAGAGGCTGCTGCAGGAAGTTTGTGTTTTAAAGAAACAAACTTCCTGCAGCAGCTCCTATGGGGAAAAACTGCTGAAGAAGGCTTCTCCGATCATCAGCTGTGTTGAAAACACAGCGAATAAAGGCAGCTACAGGCTCCGGAGGGGTGGGAGTGCAAAAAAAAAAATTTTTTTTTTAGAAAAACCGACCAAACCGGTTCACTGGCTTCGCCCGACCTCAACAACCGGTTCAGGAGAACCGGTCCGAACCAATAGGAACCCACCCCTGAAAAGCTCCTGGATTATTATTGTGTTTCATGATGAAGGAATGCATGCATTTGCATACCAAAACTATGCAGCATGTTGCATTTGATTAAAAAAATGTGTCTTATCTTTTCCCAAAATCATCGTTGCTGTCATTTTTCACACAATTCCACCTGCACAAAATGCCCCCAAAATGTGGCTATTTTTAAAGAGTTGCCCACAGGCTACATTTGAATCTGTAATGCTCTGAAACACTTATGCAGAATCAAATTCGAAACACTGCAAGCCCCATTTATATACAGTACATGTTGATATATAGTATTGTAACTAAATATTGGAAAGATAATTTTGGAAGTAAAACAATAACAAACATATCTGTTCAATAGAGACCCAGTGATTTCAGAATGGTTTTCACAATCACCCTGAGCTTGATAACTACTGTTCTTATGTTCACAGGGGTGTGTAAACTGCCAGTGTGTAAAGAAATCTGTGGCATAACTTCCTTCTTTCATTCTTCTGAAAGCTCTAATTAGAGCTTGGCAGGACAAATTGTAGTCAATCATGGGGACTGGCTTTAAGTTAGAATGACATGAGTCATAAAATCAAACCTAGATACATGATGGTCCCCCACCACTGACACATTCAGTCATTGGACGAACTATAATTCACACAATGTCTTCCCCTATGTTTTCTCTTCCTCTGTAATCATGGCATTCCCACCCTCCCCCCAAAATATTACTTAGCTATAGTGCAGGAAGGAAAATTACTAAGAGGAATTTTATATTAACAGCGCTGCAGTGTAGAGATGAAGGGAAAATTAAGATATCTTCTTAACTATCTTCTGATTATATAACCCCTGAATAAATTATCTTTAAATTATCTTTAAAAATTTCTACCATTGTTAATAAAAAATCAAGATTTTTTAAAATTATGAAAAAAACCCATAGAATTCAAAAGAGACAAAACCAGACAAAAAGAGCAAAAGCATGGTGTAGTTTTCATTGGAAAGATAACAGAATAACAGAGTTAGAAGGGATCTTGGAGGTCTTCTAGTCCAACCCCAGGCTCAAACAGGAGTCCCTATACCATTTTGGACAACTTCTGGAGGCAAGTCATTCCACTGATTAATACTTCTGTCAGGAAATTTTTCCTTAGTTCTAGGTTGATTCTCTCCTTGATTAGTTTCCATCCATTGCTTCTTTTTCTGCCTTCAGATGCTTTGGAGATTAGGTTGACTTCTTCTTCTTTATGGCAGCTCCTTAGATATTGGAAAACTGCTATCATGTCACCCCTAGTCCTTCTTTTCATTAAACAAGACATACCCAATTCCTGTGACCATTATTCATATGATTAGCCTCCAATCCCCCAATCATTTTTGTACCTGAAGTGAACAGGATTTTTTTATGTCAGTAAGACATACCAGTGAGCAGGAGGCAGCTACACAAACCTTCATTGGAAGAGAGTTTTATGTATGGGGACTTCAGCCCAAAGGCCCACCTTGCTAATTTAGTTTCCTTGACAAAAGTGTTATCAGAACATCTAAAGTGCTGGAAGGTCTGATAGAAGAAGAGATATTCATAAAAAAATCAAGAAGTTTAAAAGTAAGAATGAATATTTTTTTAGCACATTATAAACTGGGCACTTTCAATTAAGTCTGGAAATGGAATAATAGCTTGAAGATACAGTATAACATTTAATTGATATCCTCCATTTTTGCAGCTAATATTATTCAGAAACTCTGACTAGAATTCCTTCATTTGCTTGAATATGCAGAAATCTTTTGAGCGCAGATCTAAAGACTCCTAACAACAAGTAGGTACCAGTCCTTGGTGTAGATCAGACTGCAGATTAGACTCCTGTGTCATGAGGTAAAAGAAGCCAACATATCCTGAACCAAGAAGCATTTTAAAGGCAGTCATTCTGTATATTGGTTCCCCCTGTTGTTTTATTTATGACTCTTTCCAAGTGCCTCCTTAGCACAATAATTCATCTAATCTTTGTCCGAAGCTGCTGTAGAAGGTTATTTCTGCTAAGTTCATGCAGATACGATAGCCCATGTTAGCCATTTCAATGAAAATAGTCATTTTACAATAGCAATAGCAATAGCACTTAGACTTATATACCACTTTATAGTGTTTTACAGCCTTCTCTAAGCTGTTTACAGAGTCAACATATTGCCCCCAACAATCTGGGTCCTCATTTTACCCACCTCGGAAGGATTGAAGGCTGAGTCAACCTTGACTCTCTTGACCCGAATCCCCAAATTTAGTTCAGTAGATCTAATTAGCCTTCCTCAACCTACTGTCTTCCAACAGTATTGGGTTTACAGCATCTTCGGCCATGCTCCCTTGGGAATATATCACACATCTCAGTACTTGGGGGAAATGGTGCTAGTTCCCTAGTAAATATTGTTAGGACTGCAGGCATGTAATGCCAGCCTGCAGGCTTACTCAGAAGTTAATCTCACTAAATCCAGTACAGGAGCATATGCTTCCTGGTATAGATGCAGATTCAAAGTCAAACATCTTCCCTGAACAGCGGATTTCCTCTGTGCTAGGAAAGCGCCATTGGTCACACTTCCTTCTCTTCTGTCAAAGGCAGAGCAGGAGCTCCAGTCCTAGCGGACAAGCCATCCTTTCCATCCATGCTGCTAATCACTTCATCCCCTCAGGGCTGTGAACAGCCAGGACCGCAAGCCCTGAATCACCAGAAGAATCTGGAGAATTTCACTGATTACGGTCAAATAGCTATGCAGTCAATATAACCATTTCTGATTAAATGCCAAGTCTACTGAGATTTCTGCATAGCTAGTCTTCTCAAGGCATCTCCATCCTATGCCCTGAGAATGTTTTGTATAGTAAAATGCTGATAGGTGAAAATGAGATCAGTAGCTAATTAACAGGAAGATCTTTACTTTTATTTTGACCCCTTTGTTAAAGAAGCTTCTTACTCAAAAAAGAGATGGCTTCTCAACTATGAAACCACATGTATGCGCACACATATGTGGTTATTGCCAGAACATAGAAAAATTATTAAGTAGCTGCTCTGAAGAGGTCCTTCTAGTGTTTTTTTTTTATTAAGAAAGAGTAAGCTATCTAATAAAATAGAAAAAGTTGTAGTTGGTATCAAAAGATTATAACGTGGCTAATTAGAGTTGATGGCATGGTTTAAATAAGTAAATAAATAAATATATCTCTCTGGAAACAAATTACTTCTTTCAGGACCTGCTCTTGCTTTAGGTAATTGCTGTGGGAGATGTCCACATGTAGTAGCTGCAGCTGCTATTTGAAGAATAGAGTCTATCTCAGAACTTGGTATTTTTCTATGGTGTAATGAATGGTCTAACACATGGAAGGTGCCAGCTTACGATGGGATGGGAATGGGATGGATTGCCTTCATGTGTAGTATGTCTCTGTTGGTATGGTTTATAAACCAAAATTAAAATGCTTTGTGAATAAAGCCAGCTGTCATTTGTTCAGCCAACTACTGTAAACTGCATGTTAAATAGATAGTGTGATACATGATCTGGTCTAATCAAATTTTGGTAGGAAGTCAACTGAAGAAAAACATTTCACATACTATGTTAACATGTTTATAATATCAGACAACCCATATTGCACTAGTCTCCCCCAGTTTAGCAGTCTTCCGATGTATCTGGGATTAGGGTCCTACTGTAAAGCGTAATCATTTGTGTGGAGAAAAAAATCAGATTAGCAGTTTTCTTTCCAACAAACACTTTCTTACAAAGAAGAATTGAATCATTTGTTGTCTATCAAAACCCTTTCCTTTCTGAAATGGCTTTCCAGAATGTTAATAATTAGAGTGTCTCAAGGCAAGTTTTTTTTCCTCCCAGCAGGAATACATTCACTTTGGGAAAACTTCTGTGCTCATTACAAGGAATTTGGCATTCATTACATTCTCACTAACCTACCATTTTAATCTTCTGATTGTGAATGTTTGTTTGCAGCTTTATCAGGCTGGCTCCAGGTTTCCCTTTCACATGATCTTGGATGATGATAAGTTTCTTGTATTGCTAATAAACTTGGAGTCAAGAAAGAATTGCCTTCCAGAAATAAAGGAAGGAGCCTTGGGCTTGTGTGACTTAGTCTTTTGCTATGATATGAAAATAGACTGCTAAATTAGATACAACTTTTTCCTGCCCAGGGCTATATGTGTGGCCAAGGAACAGTAAATCAGAGATTGCACTTCTAGTAATGAGTAGGTTGAAAACAAAACTAAATTTGGTAGCATTCATGCTTAAATTGAACCAAAGATATGAATACTGTACCCTCCACAAATTAATCATTTTACTTTCAAGCATATTAAACATATATAATTTCATAGTAGGTTTTGAAAGTCTTGATGGTTGTACCCAAGGATTTTGAGCAAACAGGTATGTAGTCCTGGACCACTAGTTCTGCACTTCCAGTTAATTTTTTTGGTGGCTACTCTGGGTTTCCGGAAAACGAATAAGCCCAACTTATAAGATGCCCAACTATCTCATGTAAGAAATGGTGGTGGCTAAAAAGACTGTTCTGCTGTGCTATTTTATAAAAAATCCCTTTTTATAGCATGTTTAAATGCTTATGCTGTGTCAGATTTATACCACATTTTCTGTCATTGAAGTTTTTTGCAGTAAATTGTATCAAGAAGTCTAAACTATTAGTCTTGGAGTTGGAATTCTAAATACCTTACACAAGTGATGATCTTTAGGAAATGATTCTCAGCCACATTGTGTGATCTGATGGTGCAGCTCCAGGGCAAGGAATGATGGCCTTTGCTTGCCCAGGCATTTTATGCATTCTTCACCTGTATTGTCTCCGGGTGGGAACAAGATCCTTGAACTGATAAACAATATCATAGGTGACCTTCATGGGTTATAAAAGTGACCGAATGAGTAAAGTTAGTATTATTATTATTTTAAAAAAAATAAAACTCCATTTCCATTTAAAAAAAAAAAAAACCAGGAAGAAAGAGACTTTTGGTGATAAGGAACTACTTGCCAAATCCCAGCAAACCATACCTTTTCCCACAAATTTCCAATAATTCTTTTTCAGATAAGATGTAAAGATGTATCTATCCTTGAAGTTTCTGCAGGAGGTGACTTATCTAAAGTCATTTCAGTTTCGCTTTAGTATGTTAATGAGTTGGAGTGTGTTTTGTCATATTGATAAATAATCTTCTCTATTCCAGCAGCTGAACAGGAATAGTAGGTAGCTGGTGATTTGGCTAGATTCCCCTACTGCTTTTAATATGCTTGATGATGGGGTCATTCTAGAGTACATGCCTAGAATGGCAATTTGAAACACAGAACCAGTGTCACCCACAGATTTCAGACAGTGGTTCTGAAACACCCCTTCTCAGCCTGTTCAGTGGTTTATGGACTCCAGGATTAAATTTTATATCCCATTCTATTTCACATAAGCATGACATTGTTGGGAGAAGATAGTTTGGAATTTGGCTTCATCAGTAAGTGAATGGCTCCTGGCTTCTTTTCTCTTTCCCATCTAATCAAGAAATAGATTCAAATTCTAAATCAGATATCTAATGTTTATAATTGATTGAATAACATCAAACATAATCATATCAAAAGCTCAATTCAGAGAACATATAAGTGTTTCTCCTAAGTTGAAAAGTGGAATACAAATTCAGTTTATCTAGTTAATAAAATATAGTGGCTCGGGCTGCATTTTCCATGAGGACCCATATTTTCAGCTATCCTAGATTTAGGTCTAAACTAAAACTAAAAATGTTCAGACTTTGCTGGTAGTCACCAGTGCATTTCCTCGTGTAGTCAATGCATAAAATCTTGGAAATATCAGATCTTTATAACACATACTTGATGATGTTTCTTTGGATCAGTCTAGTGTTGTCTTCAAGAGGCTTCCTTTAAAATGTGTTTGGAAACTTAATGAAGTCTAGACCCCACCTGGCCATGGCCTTGGCTCACTAAAGTAGTGAACACTTTATTTTTTTTAATATACTCAGGCTAGTAGGCATGTTTCTACCAGTAGGTACAGTTAAAATGCTGATCATGATCTGTACTGTAAAGCTATACAGACACAGTCCTGGAATGCTTACTTTGTCTACATGAAACTACCTATTCCGATTTTAAGATATTTGAAGAACCCTTTCCAAAAATACATTTGTTAGGAGAATCAGGAATTAGCTAAGCAAGAACAGGAAATATTGGCTATTATCAATCAAAAAATGAATCAGAAAAGGGGAAGTTAAGGGGGAGGTGAAATTTGTTGCAGTCATATTGGGATAAATCAATAGCAAGCTGACAAATCAAACATTGAGATACCCAGTGGAAAAAAGGGGGCTTTATCTTGCAAAATGCTACCCCAGAAAAGTAAATTATCCCTAATTGTCATGTGAATAGGCCTTGCAGAATACCGATGCTCCATCTTCTTGCCCATCTGTTTGGGAATAAATGTAAAATTCTATGGATTTAGGGATATTTACGCTTAAGTAAATTTATAAGTGCAGAAGAGAGGATTTTTTGACAATTACTTAATCACACTAAAAACCATCTTGCTTTTAATGTGCTGGAGAAAGTCCATGAATATTGTTACAGATAGTCTTTCAGTCTGAATTTTTTGAAAGCCAGTTTAACTGCTGATTTATAAACTTAGGTCTCTGTCCTGCCCATCAGAATAGAATACAGTAGTTCAAGTTAAGGATGGAACAACTTTTGTATAGCGATGACAATTACTCACTTTTCCTGGCTGGGATCATGTTTCTTAATCTGTTGCACGATGAAAATAAAATGAGAATTATAATGCTAGTGCTTTATACTTTTAACTAGTTAAAAATATTCCAAGATGACCGTCCCTAGTGCAGTGTCTGGCAGGTTATCTTCTATAGTTTCAGGCAACATGGCTATGCTCATTAGGAACTAAAGTCTAACAGCCCTGGAAGGCATCAGTTAAGGAAGGCTATTGAAGTTCACAAATGAGGCTGCCCTCACCTTCCAATGTACGAAATCTTAGCTCTGTCCTCGAAGAAACCCACTCAAAGTTTGTTCAACTAGCAGGATTTCATTGGAAGGTGCAATTTAATCATCAAAGATAATTAGCCTTTCCCCAAATGATCCCCCTGATCTCTGGGGAGCGACAGAAGACCAGAAGAAGGAAAGGTGTTGTTTGTTTGTTTTTCAAAGGAGAAAGAAAGGACACCTCTCTTCGAGTCAAGGAGCTGCTTTAAGAGCATTAAAAAAGTTCTCTATTGTTAGGCAAGTTCTGAGAATGGATAGCAAAGACACACACCCCCTCCTCCCTTTGCCTTTTGAAGTGCAGCATCATCAGGCGGCTCCTTCTGCTATCTTGTCATTGGGTAGCAAATGAATTGGGGGTGGGTGGGAGGGGGGCAGTTGGCTGTTTAGGCATCCACCTTATAAATAAGAAAGGCTGCAGGAACATCCCTTCTTCTAGCATCTGATGTAGGGGGCTAGCGGGCCTATGAGAGCTTTTTATTCCATAATTAGGCTTTTAAGTAATTAAAAGAGCCTTGGTGTTTTTTTCCACCCTCATCCTATTGGGCTGGGACTTTTTGTGGGGTGTTTTTTTTTTTAGTATAATAAAAGGAGGAGCAGAGCCTAGCTCTTTCTGTTATCTAGCAAATCCTTTGAGAAGGGTGTGAGGGGAAGAAAATTTAGAAGGTCAGCTAGGGGGAATAGAGATTTACCATGAGAAGAGGGACCTCCGTCACCCTGGCCAGCCTCGTGCTGTACAGTGCTATTGCTGTTTTCAACATATCATCAGCCTGGTAGGCATTCAAGGCTCAGTGCCACTTAGGGTTCTGGGTTTGGAAGGACTCTGTTCAGAAAAGTTTTTCATAACTTCCCCCCCCCTCCTCTTTTTACAGGTCAGTGAATAATTTTCTGATGACAGGGCCCAAGGTACTTATTTACATCCCCTCTAAAATGTATTTTAAACTTACATAATTGATGACAGCTTACTTTAGTCAATAACATATTATTTACCTGTGGTAAGTAACCTTTATTAATATTGTGACTCTCTGTGCAGAAATCAGAGAAACTGGATATAAATGGCTATTTAAGGATGTTTGGGAGGCTTGAGAAACATTGAAAAATAATGTATTCTATTTGTTTTGTCTGTGAAAGGCATATTTGAGGTACTCTACGAGCGTGTCTGTTGGTGCCCAAAGTGGAATTGAGGAATGTAAGCATCAGTTTATCTGGGAACGCTGGAATTGTCCAGAGAGTGCACTTCAACTCTCCACTCACCACAGACTTAGAAGTGGTAAGTGGATTTTAACACATCCCTGCCTTTTGATAGGTCCACTTGAGCTGTGTTTAGCAGTCTGCAATGAGAAAGTGTGCAAAGGTTATGTGCAACTGAGAATAGTTAGAGCATAACTTGTAGGTAGGGTTCACCAAGTTTTCAGTTACCTGTGGCAGGGCTTGATCCTGGAATACAGTATGTGAAGGAATATATAATAGGAATACATTCTTGAAAAGATCAAAGTAAATTTCTCTTTTACTCTGTTGTTTATTTACCATAGCCCTTTTTCTAGGAGTGGCATAGAAAATTGTTTTAGACCTCTAATCCTTTCAACAAATCTAAGAAGTAGATTGTGTGGAAAGAAAGTGACAGATCATCTGCTGTGTTTTATAGTATGAAGTTCTGAATCAGGACTGGTATGATATCCAGTCTATAATGCATGTACACATTGAGTTGGTACCTCAAGAACATTTTTTTCCAGCCTCTCTGACCTTTTTGCTGAAGGTCAGAGAGGTGAGCTAATGTAGTGCATAGATTCTTTTTTTTAATTATGGTCAGGACTAAGTCAAGCAATAACAATTCATTTTAAAATGCAACTATTTGTTGCTGTTGTTTTAAAAACACTTTAAAAAGAACCATTCAGAATTCAAAATGAAAGGTGAACAATGATTTCTAGGATGATTTCTATGGACCTTTCTTGAGAAGCTACTCCTACTGAATTTAGCATGGAAGACTTCTAAATCCGTGGGTGCAAGAATACTTTATAAAGTAATAAAATTAATGTTCCCATTGAACGTTCTCCTCCCTCAAAATTCTTTTAAATAAGGGGATGCTAATATTTGGCACCAGGGAGAGTTCAATTGTATCAGCCATATATCTGTCTTTTTGTCTGTCTAGGTAGGTAGGTAGGTGATATTTGTGTATTTATGTGTATGTTTTAAATTCATTTTTGATACAAAATGAAAACTAATCTGTTGATTATCACTAAGCATCATATATCAGTACACTTAATTTATGAACTAACTTAAAGACCAGGAGAAATGTAGATGGGTTAACCAACCAACCCTCACTGCTTTAAACTAGCTCAAGGATGAGCAGACATCATATAAATAAAAAGCACTTTCATTCAGTGGTGTATTTTGGTACCAAATGAAAATGCTTTCACAAAGAGTGCTGCTTGATTTGTCTGTGACATGATGAAATACATAGAAAAATTTAAAACATTGAAGTTGAAATAAAAGCAATGACTAGAAAACAAATCATTTTATAATAGAAATGCAGTGATTATATCCAGAAATTTAGTATTTCTCTCCCTCCAATTTCTTATCATGGTGTACAAATTGGCAAAAAGAGCTTGCTTTTTTTTAATTCCATTGTAATTCCTGTCTGTCCTTTGATACATTTCCTAATCCAGAATCCTAGTGAGATTTGGGCATGGGAGGGGATATAAATTGTTTAACTAAACTTCTTTCCAGAGAATGGGAATATATTGGCATATACCAATCCATTGCTGGCAAACCTGAGATGAGAAGATTTCTTTTGCTTTTATTGTGGCCAGGAGAAGGAAAGATTAGGCTATAAGGAGGTGAGGGTTTATGTTTCATACTGATAGTTCTTTCTTCCTTCTAGCTACAAGGGAGACTTCATTTGTTCATGCCATCAGCTCAGCTGGAGTAATGTATTCCCTAACCAGGAACTGTAGCATGGGAGACTTTGAGAATTGTGGCTGTGATAATTCAAGAAATGGACGTGTAGGTGAGCCCCTGGGTGTTTTTGAAAAAGACATACCGAAGAAACACAGGCATTGTTCTCCTCAGTTAAACTGGTTTTCACACTTTTGAAGAGCAGAACTGCAGGGTCCATATTTTGTACTCTTTATTTCTGCAAGTTAGGGTATCAATTAACCTCACAAATTGTGCAGATTATGAACAATCCCAAGCAACACAATTGAAAAATGTTTTGTTTCCCAATCACCCCCACATGCATGCTCCTCTACTAATCCAAAAATTGTGCTCATTCTCTTTAGATTTTTGGTGAATTTCTTAAAAACCCACCTCTGTTTTATGACTCAACCCACAGGTATTTGGAAATAATAATTTTTTTTTCTCCCCCAGGTGGAAGCGGATGGGTTTGGGGAGGATGTAGTGACAATGTGGAATTTGGTGAAAAAATTTCCAAACACTTTGTGGATGCTTTGGAGACAGCACATGATGCCAGAGCTTTACTGAATTTGCATAATAACGGGGCAGGGAGATTGGTAAGTTTTACTTAGAAAAAATATTTCTTTTGGAATTGGGGTATGTGCAAACAATATTACAGAACTATGCCTTCAAGCTTTGTTTTCCTAATTTGACTATCTTTCATGAACTTGAGTGCTCAACTTGAATAACTATAGAGTTACCTTACCTGGCCCTACAAGGGACTACATGTTTCAATAAACTCCTTTTTATTTTGGAAATAGAAAATTTAGTCATTGTCAGTAGGACAATAGTTCAGTGATTTCTTTAAAACCAGTAACCACAATATCTGATTTTTAAAAAATGTATTAAGTCCAATTTGATGTGATGAATACAAACTTTCCTCTCACTTAGCCATGGGGAAAATGTGGAAAATCTGTTCTCTATATTGATTGATTGAAATTGATCTTCCAGTTACATTACAATAAGAGATTTGGACAAGTCCCAACATGTCTTCTTTTGACTCTTTTTTCTCAAAAGAATTTGGAAGATTGCTTGTTAGGCATATTGATAACCCACAATGTGTGAAGTAAGCCCTGATGGCCTGGTTTGCAAAGAATCCTTATCCATAACAGTTGTATTCAGACATCCAGCTAAGTAAAAGCAAACCAATGGATTTTAACTTAAAGTTATTTTAAGAACTGGTGCATTACAGTTTATTTATAATATGTTAAACGCCTGTCCATATATTAATATTAAAATTAAAAATGTTGAACATATTTTTCTGCAGTGTTTGATGAACATGAGCCTAATTTTCTCCAATCTGCTGTCCTCCATATGTGATATCCATGCTACTTAGGGATAATAGTAACTAGAATCCAACTTATGCAGACTGCAGGAGGCTTCTAAGATATGGACAGTAACTATATTCTATACATACTAGGCCAATATATATGTCAGCCTGAAATTATAATATAATTTAATGTAAGCTTTTGTTTTCCATTGCCCAACTAGACATTCTTTACATATTTATAGAGAAGTAAATCTAACTGAACACAGAAGAATTTTCTTTTAGTAATGTATGTTGCTTGTTTCCATTAATGACACGTTCACCTAGCATTGGAATTTAGCTGTGGGGAGGTTCAGGATAGGAGGGAAGACGTTATGGGGAAATTAAATGAAAGCCTGATGCTTGTGCCAGTGCAGGGCTGTATTTAGAATAACAGCAATTTGATCCAGGTTTAGCTCTTTAGTTAATCATGAATGCCTCTCTCTGCCCAAATCACTCACATTAGCACTCTTAGAAAGTTGGCAGAAATCATGTATGCTAGGAAGCATTCAGATCTGTAGAAAACAGGGCTATCCTAGGATTCAAACTGGACTATTGTTTAGCATAGGGCTGTCTAAAGGTGGTCCAGAGCTATTATTGAAAGCAGAGGCATCCATATACATCTACCTGGGCATTAAGATTAGTCTTTAAGAGCTGTTCTACCCCCTTTACCCCTCCCCCCTCCGTGTGCTGCTAAGAAGTGGCAGAGATGGGATCTTCCTGGTGATGGCCTTGCTCTGATATAGTTTCTTTTTTAGCACACACTTTTATAATTGCTTTGACTATAATGCAGGTCTGATGTTTAACGTGTTTTTCAAAGTATGATTTTGAGATTACTTCTATCGATTTTGTATAGTTTTGATGTTTCAATAGTATTATAAATGAATAGTAAATTATAACAAATGTACATTCTCCCAAACTCTCTGAAAGAAAGTTGGGGAAAAACATTCTTCAAGATTTGCTTTTTTTAATCATGTAAGCAATGTAAACCAATTAGTGCTGAACAGGAAGTTGTACGCATTTTGAGAAACGATTCAGAGGATGTGGTGGAGACCTGATGTGAACTTAACACTGCTGCGCAACACTTTACATTCACCTTAAAATAACTTTTGCTCTGACTTTGATATGAATGTGGAAGAAAGGAATACCTGCCTTAACAATCATTTTTATGGACTCCTTAAAGTAGCAGTGTCTCCTTCCGCTCCAGCTTACATAGAAGCCAAGCACTTTAATAAACAGCTGATAGGTGATGTGCTTGTTCAAGGTCTGAAGCACTTATCCTGAATCAATTTGATAGCATGCCCAGCCCTTCTTAGCTGGACACAGAAGTGGACACCACATTTTCAGATGTAATAAGACCCAACTAGTCCAAAGTCTAACCTGAGGACTGTGTGACAAAATGTCTTTTTTTACTTCTCCTTTTTTATTTCTAGAACAAAAAGAACTAAAGAAATGGCACTTTTCTGTAATTTTTAGAATTGGGCCAGGGGGACAGAGTAAGAGAATAAAAGGTTGTTGCTTAAGGCCAATTTTCCCCTGTAAAGCTTTTGAACTCTTCTCTCAAAATGACATTTCCCCCAATCATTTTTGGAGCGCAGATTGCAGTATCCCATACAGAGATTTGAGTCTCAGCCTGTCAGAAATTGCAGGCCACAAACCAAACATGTCACCAGACCAAGAAGAGATAAATTGATGCCTTCCAGTAAATCCAAGTGGCCAACAGCCATGAAGATTTGCTGTTTGGAAAGTTGTAGTCCAAAATATTTGGAAGATATCCAGTAATAGGGGCTTATGCTCAATGGTAACTATTTAAAACTTTTGAATGTTTAATTAAAATATTAGATTCTAAAATTAAGTCAATCTTTTCCAATCTGGTGTCCTTCAAATATATTAGGATGAAACTCCCAATTGTTATGTCCTCCACATAATGTTTGACCATGCAAACTCTCAAAATAGCCTACTGGGGGAAGGATGAGTTTCTCTTCTCGCCATATTCTTTTTGGTATTTCACAGAATTATTCAATGGTCTTTTTTCCTAGTATTCCTAAATGTTGTTCCATCTCTCATGCAAGGCTGTAAAAGCAACCATGAAGCGGGCCTGCAAGTGCCATGGAGTATCAGGGAGCTGCAGCATCCAAACTTGCTGGCTCCAACTAGCAGACTTCCGAGAAGTTGGAAATTATCTAAAGAACAAATATAACCAGGCTCAGAAGCTGGAGTTGGACAAGAGAAGAATAAGAGCTGGTAACAGTGCGGAGAGTCGTGGAATGTCCTCTGAGCCTTTCAACACCATGCATGCTGCTGATCTTGTGTTTTTGGAGGACTCCCCAGATTATTGCATCAAAAACATCAGCTTGGGCCTCTATGGTACTGAAGGACGAGAGTGTCTTCAAAGTGGCAAGAATCTGACCCAGTGGGAGAAGCGGAGTTGCAAGAGGCTCTGCGTGGAATGTGGCCTCAAAATAGAGGAGAAACAGATTGAAATTGTCACAAGCTGCAATTGCAAGTTTCATTGGTGTTGCACGGTGAAATGTGAACAGTGCAAACAAGTGGTAACTAAATATTATTGTTCCACTCGAGTGGGCTCTCTTTCCAATCACTCTCGGCGGCGGAACAGGGGTCATGGAAGATAAATTTATTATTTTCTAACCTCTCCCTAAAGCTAACTCCGTGTTCACAGGAAGTATTCAGAAAAGAGATCTTTGGATCATAATTGTCGGACTTTCAGTTTTTCATTGGACAAAGCTTCAGTGTTCACATTACATTGAACTAAGTTTGTATTAAGTCTGAGTATTACCACTGCACAAGCTCATCACTTTTTAAATGCCTACCTCTATTCTAGAAACATGGTTCCCCCAGTCTACATGCTAGGCAAATGTTTTCCCCAAGAAGGTAACCTTACGTTATAAGGATCAATTCAGGCTTAGGATATGTAGATGTTTCATTTAGAATGCAATGTAATATGGCTTGTAAACCTAGACTGTAGCCATTGATGGCTTTAAAGTTTCTTTCAAAAATTTCACATCTGTAAGCAACTTAAACCTTGTAGCAACTCTCCTTTCACATTGAAGCATTGTCTTTTTTGGAAGATTTGGAATGCAAAAAGTCTGAAGCTCAGATTCAATATTGTTCAACTATGTGTATAATACTTATTTCCCTTTCTTCCCCAGTCTTTTTCAGTCTTGGATTTGCCTTTGATCTTATTTATAATTATTAATGTGATACATATTTCCACAGCTTAGGGCATACAGTGTTATCATTTTTCTTAGCATTCCAATGCCCAGGGTAATGCCCAGATATTGATGATACATTGGATCCAATCTGATAGCTATTATACATTATATGTTTTTAACTTGCAAAATACATAGTTATCAAAAGTATGAAAATCAGAGGCTATCCTGCATTTTATCCCTTTGAACAAGATGGTGTCATAAGAATCTAACATTGTGATCAGAAAATATTGGTTGCTTAAATATTGGGTGAAATTCACAGAAATTTTGGAAGCTCATTGTTTGAATGATTTTCTGTAGTGCTAGAGAATAGTTTTTTCTCGTATTGAACTTCCATAGAAAGTTGTAAATATATATAAATATATATATATAAATTTATATATTAATGTGAAACATATGCACTTTTTATTCAAAGAGCTTAAATGCACAGGTCTAGTTCTCAGAGGTGCCTCAAGAGATGAAGCTATGGGCTTTATTAGACATTCAACTTTCAAGGAAAGAAATTCAGGTCTTTTTTATGGCTGATTAATTTTTACCCCTTTCAAGTTACTATTGTAAAACAAGTTAAGTTAAAGCTGATCTTTAACAATATTTTACAATAAACGTTTTTGAAGAAATGTTTCCTTTAAAAGACCCTGTTTGCTCCATTTGTCTGGGTTAAAAGAAGATACTTTTTCAAAAAAGAAGATAAAAGGAAGTTAAGGATTTGATCAAGAAGCCACAAAATAAGATAGAAACTGGCTTAGGTCTCTTTTTTTCTGGGGATATAAAACTTGGAAGAATTGGCGACAAACAAGGGCTTGACAAAGTAAATTTCCCTTGTCTCGTTAATTTGTCTATTGTCTAATGTTCTTCAAACAATGCAAGCTGAGATTGTGTTTGATGTGGTAAATATGAGGGCTTGTTGCAAATTCTTTATTCTAAAGGACAAGATTAACCCTTTGAACTAGAGAGTTTAAGCGAAAACTTGGAAGCAGTTGTGAATGTGTCTGTGGGTTCCCTGCTGTTTGCTCCTATAAATAACCTGATGACTTGCATGCCTGAGAAGGCAAATGGAGAAACCCTCTAGATCTGGAAATACGACAAGAAGTCCTGGCTGCTTCCTTAAATGCATATTGAAGATCTCATCCAGGTTTATTATTTTGCTGCCTCTATAGGTCAACTATGCCAACAAAGATTTGGCTTATTCTCCCAGGCAATGCTGCTATACCATTCCATTCACCACTTTCAATATTTATAAATAGTTTGTGCCCATCAACTGACCTAATTAGGAATTTTTCATCTATTTCTTTATCCTCTCAAAGCTTTAACATAGTTTTGATTGGTCTTAATAAAGGCATTGATTTTGGCTTTTACACACACATACACACACACACACACACACACACATCAACAACAATGGGCTTCCCCATTGACTTTGCTTGTCAGAAAATTGCACAAGATGATCATATGGCCCTGGAACATAGCAACCATCTTAAATATGAACCAGTTGCCAAGCATCTGAATTTTGATCACATGACCATGGGGGTGCTGCAAAGGTTGTAACTGTGATAAGTGGTCATAAGTCACTTTATTCAGCGCTGTTGTAACTTTGAACTGTCACGAAATGAACTGTTGTTAAGTCAAGAACCACCTGTATTTATATAGCAATAGCATTAGATTTATATACCGCTTATCAGTGCTTTACAGCTCTCTCTAAGCAGTTTACAGAATCAGC
>JANHJO010011102.1:141349-155027 GCA_032468235.1 Pseudoxyrhopus heterurus
ACAGGAAGGCCTGGAGGAACGTTGTCCATGGGGTCGCGATGGGTCGGACACAACTTCGCAACTAACAACAACAACAAGAACAAAAATGCATTAAGTTATCTGTACATGCATCTTTTAATGACAGATGAAATACTGGACATGGTAATGATCAAAACTCTTATCAGTCATATTATTTTGATTTGGATGTGGAATCCTAGAATGATGGTCATTACTTAGTTTATATTTCAGCAATTAATAAATTGGATGCAATTAGACAGATTTACTTCTGTAGAATCATGTACTGGCTATATTTTTTATAAAGATTTAATTTATTGAACAAATTTTTAATTTTAAGTGGCAGCCTTCTCAAAGTATCATTTCACAAGGTGCTTGTAAAATTGATCTCTCCCCCATAGAATTTTTTAAAAAATGTATTATAAGGAAAACATTGTCTAATGTGAGCCGATTTTGTGAGTTCGAGAATTTAATTTGGAAAAATGTACTCGAGGATGGGGCAGGATTTTTTTTTTCTCCAGTGGTGGCCTTGCCTTAGGCTTGCTCCTTTTTTGGATCAAGGTGTTAAGAGGTGAAGTCAACACGACTGTCTCGGTGAGCAAAGGAATGGAGGTGCTTGTGTTCTTTTGACTGTTAGACCAATTCTCTAATTGGAGACAAAAATTTTCCACTCTTCCACGATTCCCCGGACATTATGACACGAGGCAATCCTATCAGCGGCACTATAAATGACATCTGCTCTTTTGTAACACCCCAACTGGTCTGTCTCCTTCCTCCCTTCCTTCGAAAGGCCACGGCTGCCTCCAGCACGGCCGCCAAAAGTAGTCCCCCCCCACCTCAGGAACCGCAAGTGGCCGAAATCCGGAGCTGTGCCTCGGCTGGGCTGCTTAACCCCTTGCAGCCACGTGGGATCTTGTCCCAGGCGCTCCCTGAAGCAGCTCCACTTCTCGACCACTGTTTCCTCTCGGCCGGTAGAGAGGCAACCTGCACAGGTGTGCAAAGTTACCTAGATAAATTAAGGCGAGACGCGAGGGCGGCCTGAGACATCATTCGCACGCCCTCCTACGTGATGATCAGATCAGCCGGCGCTTATGTGGGGGGTGGGGGGGGACGACCACAAGGGGAGAAACGAGGTTCCATTCTCGTTATGCTAACGCCGACTTCCAGACGCTCGGAACCTGGGATACGAATGCTGGCATCTCAGGAGAGTTTTCGCCCCTCAGAAAAGCGAACTCGGGGACAACTTGTGAACTATGTGACTGTTACTGACAGAGAGGCCTCTACAGTTCTATTTCCGCGCTCTCGTAGGAAGCCGCAGGCCGCACAGCCAGCAGTTGGGAAGGAGGCGGGGGCGAGAATACGCAAGGGTATCCACAGCCAATGGGAGCCGAGCTTCTACATGAGTGATCGACGTGCTTGGCCAGTAAGCGGGAGGTTTGTTGCGGAGTGGCCGCGCGACCCGAGAAGCCTATAAAAGGAGGCCAGGCGGGAGCGTGCTTTCGCCCCCCGGATAGCTGTGCGCCGCCGTGTCCGTTTGTCTGTCAGGAACTGCGCGGGAGGGGAGGAGCCGCTGTCGCCGCTGACGACATCGGCAGAGACCGGCAGGTTCGCGACGAAGCTTTAAGGACCGGATTCCGGTTCCTCCTGGGAAAGGCGAGCCGAGCGGCGTTTAAACGTGAGCCCGGGACCCCGGGGGGGGGGGGCGGCGCTTGGCTCAGCGGCTTCGCGTGGTGAGGCCGAGTGGGACGCGCGCTTCTTCCTTCCGTGCGTCTGGAGGCGCCATCTCTTCTTTTTTCCTTTCCTTCGTAGGCCTCGCTGACGGGGAGAGAACTTCCGTTGTTGTCGCTTTACGCAGGTTCGGAGGCAGCGGCGCACTCTCTGGGCTAGAGGGATCATGGCCGAGGTGGAGCACCAGTTTGGCGCCACCCAAAACGGGCACGAAGCGGAGGCGGCGGCGGCGGCCGAGGGATCCGTGAGTGGCGGCGACGAGGAGCTGTTGCAGCCGGAGCAGCAGCTCGAAGAGGAGGAGGAAGAGGAAGAGGTGGTGGCGGCGGCGGTGGTGGTGGCCGAGGCCGGAGAGGAGGGGGACGGCGAAGGCGAAGGCGAAAGCGAGGAGGCAGGGCAATCGGTAGCTTCCGCAGAAGCGAGCGGGAGCCAGAACGGAGCCGAAGGCGATCAGATCAATGCAAGCAAGAACGAGGAGGATGCGGGGTAAGGCTGGCGGCCTCGTTCGCTTGCCCCCGCCCACTTTCTGTGGTTTCCGGCGCCATGCACGGCGGCAACCTGCTCGGAAGAGTGACAGGCCCGAACCCGCTGCTTTGGCTCGGCTCCAATCCCGTTCTTAACGCTTTTTCTTGCTCTGCCTGATCTCTCTCTCTCTCTCTCTTTTTTTTTGGCCGAGGGTGATTGGCGCGCGGGTCCTTCCTTTTCTGGCCTTGTCTTTGCCGTTGAAATAGACAATGAGCCGAAACCGGGCTGCAGCAGTCGGTCCTCCTTTGTTCTTGAAGCTGCCTTTTGTTGGCGCCATGTGGTGGTGGGGGAAGGAGGGGCGGTTAAGGCTCCTGGTTTCCTGAAATGGCAGTAGTTTAGGCCTCCCCCCTTTTTTTCTTTGTGTGCCATTTGAGGACAGCTTGCTGCCCTTGCATCTGTACTAAAAGTTGAAAAGGTAAACGACCCTTTCTCCCTAAAATATATTAACTTGCTAGTTCGATGGGAGTCAGAAGTAGCTGCTTAAGAACTTCAATGAACAGGAACATATGTTTCTGAAATTATTTGCTGGCACTGTAATTTAACTGTACATACTCCAGCAATTGCAGACCGTTTAGCATGTATGTAATTTAGTTTCTTTGGGTGATTAGGTAACTCCAATATAATCCTTGTAGAAGTGATGCTGAATTGTTTACTAAATTTTATCTCCTGTTTTGTATGTTTTTCCTGTTCCATTAAATTTTCTTAGGGAAAGCCTGGACTTGAAGTGGACTCCCACAAAAAAACATCCTTTTACATAATTACACACAGCCAGATTGAAATGCCAGGAGGCTTGAGTATATCTAAAGTTTGTAATAGAGCCAGCCTATTATAATAGAAAATCAAAGTCGTAATTATAAACAAAAAGTTTTAGTTTTGAAGAGGCTGCATGCTCAAAACTTAAGTTAGAATCATTAATTTTTATGACTTCTGTTAGTAAAATACTTTGGTTTGCTTAGCTTTTATTGTAAGTATCTCAGGGCCTGAAATTGAGTGAAGGCAATTGAACCACAGGTATAACTATGTCAACTTGTTTTATGAAAGGCTATACATCACAAATTACAAAAGTTCAATTATACTGCGACATGATGAAATGCAGGTAGTCTTCAACTTACACCTACAATTGAGCCCCAAATTTCCATTGGTAAATAAGGCAATTGAGTTTTTCCCTGTTTTGCAACCTTTTTTTGCTACAGTTAAATGAATCACTACTGTTGCTAAGTTAATCATGTCATTAAGTGAATCCAGCTTTATCCATTGACTTTGCTTATTAGAAGCTAGCTCGGAAGGTTAGAAATGGTGATCACAAGATCATGATGGCACTGCAACTATCATAAATGCACACCATTTGCCAAATGCTTGAATTTTGATCACGTGACCATGGGGATACGGCAATGGTCTTAAGTGTGAAAAATGGTAATAAGTTACTTTTTTCAGTAACTTTGAACTGTCACTAAACCAGTGGTTGTAAATCGAGGACTACTTGTATTGCTATGGTAACTGGTCATTTTTCAGTGTGTCTTACTTACCTTGTTGCAGGAAAATGTTTGTTGGTGGTCTCAGTTGGGATACAAGCAAAAAAGACTTAAAGGACTACTTTACTAAATTTGGTGAAGTAACTGATTGCACAATAAAGATGGATCCTAATACAGGCAGATCAAGAGGTTTTGGATTCATTCTTTTCAAAGAAGCAGCAAGTGTTGATAAGGTGAGTGATAGACTGAGATATACTTAGACTACTGCTAATGTTATAAATGTTCTGTCATCCTGATTTGTTGAACTGCTTTGTAGGTTTTGGAGCAAAAAGAACACAAATTAGATGGGAGAGTGATTGACCCTAAGAAAGCAATGGCAATGAAAAAGGATCCTGTGAAGAAAATATTTGTTGGTGGACTTAACCCAGAGGCAACAGAAGACAAAATCAGGGAATATTTTGGAGAATTTGGAGAGGTATATAATCTAATGCAAGTTTAGGTAGACAGGCTAGCTATAACCTGAAAATAGTAAAGCAAATTTGGGTATATTACTCAGAGATTGATTATTATACCAGGTGCAGTAGTATACCAGGTGTGCAATACATATGCATATATATTTATATGCTTGTACTTCAATTAAATTAGAATTGGTTACATCATAGCATTTCTTTAAATGGTTGACAAATCAGGTACCCCTGCGTATCATAAATCTATTTTTTATATTGCTTTCTGTACTTGTATTTCCTTGTGGTTTTTTCAAGCATAGTATATTTATAATAAATTCTAATAGGCTTTAATTGTTAAGAGCAATAAATGGTCATCCTTAGATGAAATTTTCAAATTATTATACAAATCAAATCACACTTGCAGAGCAATAATAGTTTGCATTTGTTATATTATTTTATCAATGTAGCTTTATCTACTAAGTTCCTAGTGCTTAATAAGTTGCAGTTTTTAACACAAGAAACTTGTACCCTGAAGAAAATAAGAGCGAGATTTACCAGAATTACTGAATAAGGTAATGTAGTACATAATTCCAATGAACTTGAAATACTATGTTTCTTTAGATTGAAGCGATTGAACTTCCAATGGATCCAAAGACCAATAAAAGAAGAGGGTTTGTATTCATCACATTTAAGGAAGAAGAACCAGTGAAGAAAATATTAGAGAAAAAATTCCACAATGTCAGTGGTAGTAAGGTAGGAATTCTGCTTACGTATAGTGGATTGGAATCTATTCATTCCCTATATCTTGCACATGTTGGAAGGAGAAAAGTAAAGAATTACACAAGTTTATTTTGAATGTGGAAACTATATAGGAAACAGACTAAATGAGCACAGTATATTTACTGTATAATTTTTTAGCACGAGATCTTATGTTTTTGCACTACAGAATTCGAAACAATATCCAGATTAATTTAATTTCCTTTGCATAATCAAAAATTTAAAACAATGTATATATTTTCCCCCCCAGAAGTGAAAGCTCTTTCTAGATAATATTAAATTTATATGCTGCCTATTTCACTTTGAAAAACGATTCATAATATTTTTCATTACATTATCCCAAACAAGTTTTAGTTAATAGCTAAATATAATTTGAGAAATATGTAGTGCCTACCATTAAATATAATTTAACATACTTTGTTTAGGAAAAACAGAGCTAGTTTGTATGAAAGTAGCATATTAGTTAATTTACAATGTCATGAAAACAGCCGGTGGCATCTCAGGCCTAGAAGCTATAGATTATTCCCTCAAAAAAGAATATTAATGGCTGAAATTCAAGTCTTATGTGGACCACATTTGTTGATGGAGTGTGGGAATAACGTAGGCAGGAAATGTGGAATACGTAGACACACAAGTTGTATTTATATAATGCTGGTATACTACTGTTATTTGAATGTCTATCACACAACCAAGGTCAGCTAGGTAATCAATATAACAGGCCTTTATCGCCCCTTTTACAGTTTCCAGAGCCTGTGACATAGTGCTAGATTTTTAGTTTTATTTCCTTTCTGTTCATAAACCAATATGGCAAACTAGGGCAAAAATATTGATCTTACCAATGTGATATCATTGAAAATAAACCCCGTTGCCCTCAAAGTCACTCTTTAAAATGCAACCGCTTTCAAAACAGGAAGTATCTTTCTTTTGTTACTTTCTCTATAGTTGTTGCCCTGAACTAGGAGTAGAACTAGAAGGATAAAGGTTTCTTAAACAATGGACTTAAAATAGGCATTTTCTCATAATTTTTATTAATTTGCTTAGATCCTGTAATAGTAAGGAAATTAAACTGTTTTTTGAAAATCACTTGAATAACAAGATATGAAAACATTAATATAACACTAGGTAATTTAGCCAAAAATAGGAAGTTGCTTGAGTAGAATATGGACTGCTTGAAGCAAAAGAATATAAAGCAAAATACAAATAGTGGTAGAATGTGGAAGCATATTTTAAGAGCAGAGCTTATAGTGGTGGAGCTAGAGTGCTGGAATTTTGGATGCTGCCAAACTTCAACTGCCAATAATTCCCATAATCATGAAAATGATGAGGGATGATGGACGCTGTAATTCAATATTTGGGAGGCACATGTTGCCCTGTTTTGAATTATAGTCAGTGTCTAATGGTTTAAAACTCATGTGCTTGGCATTCATAGCACTATCAGATGAAAAATAAGTGTACACAGGTAATCCTTGACTAAGACCACAATTCTATTGCTAAGCAATGTGTTAAGTGAGTTGTGCCAGATTTTATTGCCATGATTGTTAAATGAATCAGATGTTCATTAACTGATATTCATTAACTGAATCCATCTTCTTCCCATTGACTATGCTTCACATAACCCGAAGATGCTGCAGCTATCATAAATACATGCATGTTGCCAAGTTCCTGAGTTTTGATCATGTGACTTTGAGGATACTGTGATTGTCATAAGTGCGAGGACCATTCTTAAATTACTTTTTTCAGTTCTATTGTAACTCAATGGTTGTTAAGGACTACAGTGCACTTTTGGCTATATTCATGTCATATATTTAACCATAGTTAACTGAACCATATTTTGCTTAACCTGTTTTCTGGTTTCAGACAGCATATGGAAATTTAATCATGTAAACTGGGTTTATGCAGTTTGAGAGATTAAAGTTCAGTTTTGAAAGAGGTACTGAGCTTATAGATTATATCTTATAAATTCTAGTACAGTGTTAACTTCTGTGCAGCAGAAGTGTTCTCTAGAATATTTGTTCTCAAGATTTCATTATTTGGAAAGTATTTTTGTAATCCAGATATTTGAACATTTATAACTTTTGGTATGTATATGTAGTATTGTATATTGAACATCTGTTTTACATTACAATCTTTTCAGTGTGAAATTAAGGTAGCACAGCCAAAAGAAGTATATCAGCAGCAACAGTTTGGTTCTGGGGGCGGCCGAGGAAGAGGTGGAAGAAGAGGTAAGTATTGCATTCAGTACTCTAGTATGGACAGATTCTAAAATACAGGGTTTTCCAGGTGATTTTACTTTCTATAGAAGAAAGAGTTTTTGAATATAGGATGTAGCTGTCAAGACTACAACTATTCAGTATATATGTATTTTCGATCGGACTGGGCTATAGATACTTGCAAGCAAGACTAAATACTAATTTAATGCATTTGATTGCTTACTTATAGGTCAAGGCAGTTCAAATTATGGGAAGGCTCCAAGACGTGGTCATCAGAATAACTACAAGCCATATTGATCAAAAGTATTCAGGTATGCAGTGGCATGCTCTAATGCACAAAACTACTGCATATGTTTTGTACTTAATGCTGTAGATGGACATTACAATTATGTACCAAAATTAACTTTACAATACATTTCTATGGCCTGTTATGTGTATCTGAAGACTTCCCTGGAAATGTCTTTGTTTAATATTTACAGATAATAGTTGTCTAGAGAGTGTGGTGTGTAAATTTCAGCCTTGCTGAAGATTAATGATTTTATTGATAGGTTAAATTGAAATGATTTTGAGGGGTCTGCTTAAAGCTGCAGCTTCTGCATCTAGGGACTGCCCGTTGGAGTTAACCACGTTATTCCAGTTGTACAGAATGAGATGCATCTTAGGGAACCAGTATCATTTTCCACCTTTTTATTTTGTATTGGTTTTGTGTCATACATTTCCTGTAATGGAAGTGTTAATTTTACTGTACTTTTTGGTACCTTTTTGGAATCTAATGTATTGTAAGGTATTTTACATGTGTTCTGATTCACCATGACATGGATATTGATGCTATTCTAGCTTTTGAATAAAAAAGCATAATACAGTATCCTGTGCCATTATTCCAGCTATCCTTTTGTAGTTCAGAGAAAAGAAGCCTTAGAATTTCATTAGAATGCTGGTGGCTGGTTGGATGCGTAAATTTTAGAAGTTGGATTTAGAGCATGTTTTAACCCTAAAATTGATGAAAGACCAGCAAAGCGTAATTGTTTAATCACTAATGCAAAGTATTGTTGAGGTAGGAAAAACCAGGAAGCATAACAAGTATTATATTTCAGGCAAATCTTAGGATTAAGAATAGTGCATTATTGCCTTGCATAGGAATAAAGGTCATAGGAATTTAGGAGTAAATTTGTAGAATTAAATACCTAAAATACTGAAGGGCTCAAGGCTGTATTTACACACACAAGACAATATTAGACATGCTTACACTATAGTCTGCTTTTTTGTATATGAAAGTTCAATTTAACTGCTTTCAAAATCTGAAAACATGCTCAATAACATATGTACAAAATTCCTGGATGCTTATGTAGTACACTCATTATATTTGAACCTTCCCTAGGTTAATTGATCATACTTAAATCTGTCAATCTGACTGGCTTTTGTACTCTTATGTGTTTTATTAGTATTTAGAAATTAAACATTTCATGCTAAAATTAAGCAAATATTAAAGCTGTGTAAACATTGGATTTTCAGTACTGTTTCCAAGTTTTTTTCAACTATTCTATAGCTTCTTCCAAGCTTATTCTGAGCTATTTTGTAGTCATGTTACTATTTTCAGTAGATAATAGGTGATAGCAGTCCTACTATCAAATATGGGTAAAGATCTTTAATGCGCTATAAGTACATTAAATTCTAAATTTAAAGTTTCCAAAAATGTATCTTGCCTTAGCTAGGTATAAGCTCAGAAGAATATCATGCATTTTTATTTAGAATAAAAATTTCTTGCTTAAATCAAAAATATTACAATGACACCTCTGTTTTAATGGAAGTTTTAATTACATGCGTAACAGTTAAAATTAGGTTTGGAAGAGGAAGTTGTCTCTGGAGAGACAACACGGTCACTTAATGGGATAAATAATTGTTATGAACATACATTTTAATTATATAATAATTGATATTAACCCCAAATTAGAACACATTGTTTAAGCTCATTTATAACAACAGCTATGGACTGGCTCCAGTTATTTATTTCTTGACCATTTTTATATGGTAATCTGCATGGTTTGCTTGTCAGGGCATTTGAACAGTAACAAACAAGGCTTGAAAATGAAAAATGAGTTTTGGTTTTTACAATTAAATGTGTAGTTCAAAGTCATGCTGAACTGTATTCTCTGAGAAATTAAAAGGCTGCTGAAAATATACCTAACTATTTACAAAGAAGTCCATAATGATACGAGAACATTTTCAAGACTTGCTTGCTAGAATGTCAAATCCTACTAACTGAAGGCAAATTAATTAATAGTTCTTCTGAAGGTGAAACTATTAACTAATGCATCCCAGAACTTACGAGCTAGAGTGGTAGAAGTAGGTAATCCTATGTCCGAGTTACCTCTGATCAGGAACTGCTAATTCATTTAGACATAAAATAACTATTATGCAAAATTTCTGACCGTCACTCATCTATTATAATCAATTGGATATCTAGCAGGAGTTCCTGAAAGACATTTTCACATTACACTAGAATTACAATTATTTGTCGTCTTCTCCTTGGCTATGAACTTAAAAGATCACATTTTTGTTCTCTGTAAATGGATGTGATAGTGGGCTTTCCACCTGTACTCGCTTGTGAGTATTTTAATAGTGTTTTCATCCTATGTTTTTTGTTTGCCCCGAAGAGTAGAAGTTTTATGACTGCTACAAGTGTAGATAGTTGAATACTAGTACTATATTTTGCATGTTTTGATAAGCCTACTTGCTGTTAATGTGCAGCATAAAAGAGACTATTGAAGTTCTGTTAAGCACGTTACCAGATTTTAAAAAAATACATTTTTGTTTGCTTTAAGTCATAGATCTTAAGGATTGAAACATCAGAGCCTGACATAGCAAATATAAACAGGATTTTACACTAGAAAATGAATTTTCTAGTGAAATATAGAAAATTAGCTGTAGCTAAGAGAGGAAAGAAACTGCTGTGGAGAAATAAGAGGTACCAATCTGATACTGTTAGACTGACAGAGACATAGCAGAACTATCTTTAGCGATGGAATGCCATCTCAATAGTACAGAAAAAGAGGTAACATATTGAAGATAGTAGTTGCTGGACACTGTCCTTAGAAAATGGGCTGCTTTTCATTGGTTACAAGATTTTTGGTATAAATACTTTTTGATATGCCAGCTTTTTAAGTAAGCATTCCCCTTTATTCCTGAATTACTGTAATGGGAGAGCTATGCTTTCCAAATAAAAATAGGTTGTCAGTGTTGGTGACAATACTTCCTTTCATAAATAAAACATTTCTATGAGATGCTAAAAATCTTACAAAAAACAATTCTCATGAGTCTAATGTTTGGATGTTTTATTAAATAATGGATGCCTACCAATTTGTTAATAAAATGTTACGAAGAAAGTGGATTTATTAGATCAAAGGTGCTAACTGTGAAATATAAGTAGAAATAAGAATATATATGGACCTGCAACTTGTATAGCACAAGGATGACAAGCTATATAATCTGGATAAATTATGTTTTCCTCTTTACTATATTAAGAGTTACATTAGTAGACATAATAGCAATAGAGCTGAAAAATCACAAGCTGTATTGTTAAAAATGTCAGCAATATAATAAAACTACATAGACTGGATTACGAAAGCTTGAAGAAGGCAGAATTTTATTATTGTAGTTTTAAGTGTAGAAAAATGGTAGAATTCTACACCACACCTGTATCCTGTAAAAGATGAATGAAAGAATTCAGTATTCATATGGGAAAGCCAGCAACTTAAAATTTTCATAATTTATGTTTGACACACTATTGTTGACTTGTATATTGTTGGAATATGATTTGATACATATCTATTCAGGATAATGAGATTAATGTCTTTTACTTAAAGAATATGCTTTTTGTGTATAATAATAGTACATGAATGCTTACCTCTTGTAGTCTTGAAAATCATCATCTTTAGGTTTTTCTTATCTCCAATTCTGCAGAATATTAAATTAGAACATGATTGTTCTCTGTCCATTATTCATGGGCCTTTATTACTATTTACATATAATCAGGAATGAAAATCCTTCATTCCTGTGGCACAAAAATATTTCTAGTGGTCTTCTGATTCAGACTCTATTTATTCTCATATCCTTCCTCCCCCAAAAAGCTAAAATGAAAAATAAGGATTTATTAACTATCATAAAGTTAAAAACTTTTTTTCCATTTAGACCCATGCTTGTTTTTTTCATTACAGTGATATCTACTTTCTGAGAAAAAAATTATTTGGTGGTAATTGGTGCATTCTCATAAAGGAGAAAAGAATTTAGTAGGAAAGTCATTCAGTATAGAAGAGCTTCCATGTAATTTTGCAAATGTAAAATGTACACACAGAACAAAATAGATACAGTAATTTTAGTTGCTTAACTGCCTCTTTCTGGGGAGAAATAGCTGAGAAAGAAGACTGGCAAATTGATTGATGTTTGAACAGGCTTTCAGACTGTAAAATCTTTGGGCATTATTGCTTATGTATAAAATGCTTTATTTCTTAAGGCTTAGCTCAATCTATAGCATGCCAGATAGGCAATCTGGCTTCAAAAATGTGTTATATAAACCAATTTTAAAGAGCTTTCTTCTACTTACCTGTTAATATCATATCAAGTTTATCAACAACTAACTCTGCATCCTTTGTATTGAAACACAGTGGTGGCTTGAACTTAAGCACATTTCTGCCTGGCCCATCTGTGCTCAGCATAATGAATTCTTCCTTTAATCTACAGAACCAGAAAAAATGGCTGATTTTAGTAGAAGTATAAGTTATTTATTTGGATTAGTATGATCATATATATATATAATTTACAATGATATATGAGCTTTATCCATTCTTGGGCACAATGGGGGTTTTGGTTATGACTTTTGGCAGGATTTGGCATTTTTCTTAAAAACCTGTAGGCTTCAAGACCTGTCTGGAGCATGCACTCTTAGTGGCAGTGAGACCCTGCATGACCAAGAAGCTAACATGTTCTTAAATACTTTTAAGCTGGAGATGGAAAAATCATAAGACCCCCTTTAAAGTTACCGTATCTCATTATGTAAGCATGGCTTTCAACATATGTCATGGCTTCCATTACTAGAATGAAAGACTCAATCTGAAAGTATTAATTACTCTTTACATGAAGCTAGGGTCAAGCATTTGCTTTTTTGCCCTTTGGGAGGAAGCCCTCTTCAGCCTTGGCTCTGTCTCCCTGAGACAAAGTGGATCTTATTCCTTTATCAGCTTTACTAACTGAGCTAATGATAGGGCAATGATGTGTAGAGATGGAAAGAAAAGTAGACCAAATCTCAGAAAATGTTCACTGCTCCCCTCCTCCCCTTTCCCAAAAGCCTACTAGTAAGTTAGTTGAGGAATAGGATGCACACTTCAATAGTCCTGGAGGAATGATTCTTATTTCAGCATAATCAGTAAATTCAAGATACCCAAAAGTGGGACCTGGAACTGCAAGACCAGTTCCAAGATGTGATCCGCTGCTAGTTAAAACACAGATGTGGATCACCTGCCCAAGGTCAGGTCACATACAAGCCTTTCCTGAGATTAAGACTGTTCTGTAAGTTGCTCACACGAGTGCTAATAAAAAGCAAGTGCAAAAATGTAATTGCCCACAGCCCTAAGAAATACCAGATTACAGAGGAAATCCGTATCTAATTGTTATAGCAAAGATTGAGCAGTACTTTTTCATCCCCTGAAAATAGCTTGATGGCTCTGCAGCTTACAACTACTATGACACAGCCCTCTAAACCCACCAGAGGAGAAAAGTCCAGCGGAAAATATGGCTTCTAATAAATAGGTTTGATATGTATAGGATTCCACTAAGATCAAGATGGCTTATGTTGTAGGATTGAAGAGAAAAATCTCTACAATGTCCAGGTATACAAAAGGATGTTCCAAGCCACCAAGAATTGGCAAAAATGTCAGAACCATAAAATGGATACCATCAAAGTAACTCCTGTCAGATTTTTTCCCCATTTTATTCACGGTTTCCAAAAGGAATTGAAAGTAGAGAATGGTGTTGAACCTTAAGGGTTAGAATGAATCCATCAGGTTATGAAGGTTTTAAATGGAAGCAGATTACAGCATGGGATATCCTGGAGTTGTTTTGCTTAAGAAAAGCAGCAGCAAAGAGGATCAATTCAAATTTCCTGCTTCCAAGACAGAAGAAATTAAGGCTTTGTAACTTCCAGCCCTACTCTCTGTGCTACCAACACTGACACACATCAGCAGGGAAGCAACTGACTTGGAAACCATCTTGACCTATTGAAACTTACTGAATGGGCCCAGTAGTTGACACTCCCCTTCCCTCAAGATGCCCAATTATTGTCAGAATCTACCAGATGGGCTAGCAAGCCTTCCAGAAATGATGCAAGAAACAAAAAATGTCATGAAGCAGCTCAGAAGGTTTCCTAGAAGGACTGAATAGGGATTGGCAGAGTCTATTGTTAAAAACACCTTACTTCATCCTAGACCAGGGGTGGGCAACTACGGCCCCTTTACGACCTGTGGACTTCAACTCCCAG
>JANHJO010011102.1:204304-217728 GCA_032468235.1 Pseudoxyrhopus heterurus
TTGTTATTATTTATGCCTTACAGGAAGACCTTGCGGTCCCTTTGGGCCATCTTTTCCTGTGTCTCCAGGGGGCCCTCTTGAACCCGGCTGTCCAGGAGGCCCAGGTGGGCCAGCAACACCATCTTTACCTTGGTCTCCCTATAAGAAGTTTAGACAAAGCATTATAACATTGGGGGGAGGAGCACCTTCCTAATAAATGGATTGTATCATCAAATACTAGAAGCATAGTGGCTCAAGTGATGCTGGCTTGACGAGCCACAAATTCACGTTTGAGGCCCAAGTGCTGCCGTGGGGAGGGATAAGCTTCTGTCCTTCATTCCAACTCTAGCCATGGACATGAAAGGCACTCCCAACTGGGTATCCCCAGGACAACGGTGATGTCACCAGCTAATCCTTTCAACCCAGAAGCGCCTTGGTGCCTCTGACATGAATGCAAAAAATAAATATTAAATATTATGCAGGAAAATGGAAAGCACCAGGAGAATATATATGGAACTTAGTTATGTTTTGAAGTCCTACAATAAAATTTTAGAGTGCAAGTTAATCAAATTTTATGGAGTATAACTTATTGAACCTTAAGCACCTTGTATTTAAGAAGCTTTTAAAGACTTCTTTTGCATTTATTTGGCAACAAATATTGGTAGCTATAGTGTTTTATTCATCAATGTCCAATTCACATGTATGGATGGGTACAGTATATCTTCTGACTGTCTCCAAATGCTGGGTTTCATATCTTTTAGACCAAAATCAGGGGAATTTAGTAAGAAAATAGATTTTTCAGTAAATTGTCATTACATTTGTAGAAAGCATCAGCAAAGCTATGGAGCCCAGTTATGGTTTTTAGGCAAACATTTCTGCTTATCTCTTATTTTTAACATCATCATTAGGTCCTGTACAGAGCACATAGGGCAGCAAAGTTTTTCCAGTGTTTTCAATCTTATTTATCTTATTCTATCATGGAGCAAATGTGAAAAAGCTCTACAAACAGTAAGCTACAAATTACATTTTAGCTCATTTGAACATGTACAGTTACCATGGACAATCTAGATGCATGTTTACAGTATATTAGTATATTCATTTTCTGACTGCCTTCCACAGACATTCATATTACATATAAAGGTTTCCCAGTGAGACTCCTGTCTAGGTGTTAAGACATTGAGGTAGCCAACCAATGTGGGGTTGTTTTTCTTCAACAGCTGTATCATACTTTTAAACAACCCATACTGTGGTGCTTTTTCTTGGAAAAAATATCTAGTGATTCTCTGAAATATTTACAAAAATGCAGTATTTGTAGAACACATAAAACATTACCTTTAAATTGGAGATCACACAGCAAGAATACACACAAATTAAAATATCAGTACATTACATATTATGCTATAGCATAGAGTTTACTAGCTTTTTAAAACTTTTTTCAAATATAAGATGATGGTTCTTAAACAGCAAGTTTCTTATGAATTTTAAGATAGTTTCATAATTGGTTTGCAGCAAAGCAGAAAGAAATCACTTCATCTTTGAAAATGTCTATATTTAAATCATATTGCAAAAGTATTGTAATTGCACTCATGCGGAATAGTATTATTCTTATTTCACAAATTAGGACACTGACGAATAGCTTTTCCAGTAAGTTCTAGTCTAAGTAGAAAATTAAAACCAGGTCCCACAAGATGTTCTTATTTGAATGAACAAGAGTGGCAGCTATCATTGTTATAACCTGGATTATAATCTATTTTGGAAAATAACAAATAATCCTGCCAGAACATATGGAGCTATCACTGAACCCTTCAAGAAAATTAATATCTAAGCAGGTTGTCCTAGTACCAAGTTAATTTAATGACAACTACACTAACTCAGAAATTTAATGATAAAAGACATTTAATGTCTTTTCAATTACTAATGATTCTCCACTGAGTAATACCATAAAACCAAACTAAATAGATCCATCTCAATCATACTGGAATTTTAAATTATTATTTCATAATAATATCCCACTCTTACTATTCATTAAAATTGGCAGTTGTACTAAGGTCATAATTCTGGAAATAGGACATATCATCAAAGTCAAAAACAGCTTCTTGACAAATTTGCCAAACTTTCAATTCTTGGATAAACACAGCATTAAAAAAGTGGGGACATAATGACTTATCTGTTTTGATATTGACATGTACTATGTACTATTGAACATGTACTATTCTCACTATACATGACATGCAGTACATGCAAGAACACAGCAATGAACCTAGACAGATCTTGGGGATTGGAGCATGTTATTGTAATGTTTTTCTTAGATTTGTATGAATAGCTAGTGAAGCTCAGATGATGCTAACATTACAGATCACAAATAAAATGTAAAGCACAAGAAAGGTAAACATATTTGATTTATGTAACATTTTAAAACTATAAGCAAGAGAATGGATTGCAAAAATATCTTAAGATTGCTTAAATTTATGAGTTGCTGATAGTAGCCATTCTTGTAGACTGGATGTATGGAAACTTAAGAGTTAACACTGTGGCCTAATGCTCACAGGATGGAGTAGAAACAAATCCTGTATTAGGATGTAACACTGCAAACTGCAAGCAGTGCAGTGTATTAATTTATCTGCTGTTTCTGAAAATTAGTTCTATGTTCTTTAAATATGAAACTCATAGAAGCGGAGATATTTTCCATGCAAACAACACATTCTTTGTATAAGATGCTTGGCAGCTTGCTTACTTTCTTGCTGACATTTGCAATTCTTGTAAAGCCACAGTAGATTTCACATTTTAATCTATGGAAAATCTAAGTAGTCATGACATACATTCACCATGACTTTCCCTAAGTGGGGAGAGGAAGAATGAAATCTGTTTTCATGAAGGCAACCCCTATATTCTGTCAAATGGTGAAGTAACTGGATGATAATTGAAATATTTATTGTGGTTAAAAAGTAAGTAATTTTTTAAAATATTATTTTGATGCTTTTACAGTGAAACACAGGGAGACAGACATAGGGGCCTAGCATGCTGTGGTCCATGGGGGTCACAAAGAATCAGATATGACTTAGCGACTGAACTACAGCAGTGAAAAACAGTTCTGATTCTAATTGCCACAACACTCAAGTATATTCAGTTTAGTTTATGACACAAAACAGTAAGAGATCTTGTCAGAGTGTGAAAAGCAGAAGAATAAAATTGTAGAACAGAAGAGCTTAAATTAAAAAAAGCCAACAACTCTCAAGAAAATGCAGCAAGCCAGAAGATTAAAAGTGATTCTACCTTAAGGATACGTCGGCTAAAAATATGCTGGTCAGAGAGAAATCCATGACTGAGGCGAGGAAAAGCCATCTAGTCAATGTATGTCAGCAAAGAAAAAGAATCAAGACAAAGAAGATAGAGAAAATGGTAAAGGCATTTTATATAAGAACTCCAATAGGAAGCAAACAATTGATATAATCAGAAACAGCATTAACTGATTCAAAACCAAGCAGCTGATGGGTGACAGCAGAATAAACTACTCTATTACGGTAGTTCGCAGGAGACAATTTGTGAACCCCCTCCCCAGACCACCTACAGTCTCCTGAGATATGGATTTGTTTACATAGCTTTGCATACAGATGATGTACTTGTTCAACAAAGCTAAAACTTTGACTAAGAAAAACAAAACAAAGGAAGTATACTCAACTCTTGTCTCCATATATCAATGTTTTACAGAAATTTTAAAGGGATAACATACATTTTATTAGAGCAATCATACTCTGATAACACTTCTTCCTAAGGAACTGATGTAGCTTCATTAAGAGACAAAGTTGCCAAAATGTTAGAGTAGCTTAAACCTGGGGATATATAATCTAGCATCAAGCTTTTGTTATCAAGTCACTGTGGTATCTTGGACTATGGCGTCTTAGACAATGTTAACTTTCTAGGTTTTGAGAAAATACCCAAATGGGTGTTTCAAGTATATGCCAGGGAAAAACCTACTCTCAATATCTATATGTGTATGTGTTTATGTGCATAGGTACAGTATGTACATACACACACACACACACACACAAAGCTAGAACTAAAGGAAAATCATCCCCCTTCCTTTTTTTAAAATCAGTATTGACTCCTGATGACTTTCTGAACTAGTTCCTGCACTTTTCTGGACAAATCTATGGAAGTGGTTTATCACTACATGTTTGCTAAGATTGAGAGAGAGTGATCATCCCAAAGTAATCCACGTGGTTTCACTCTCAAGGTGCGACTAGAACTCGTGTTCTATCAGTCTCACCAAGTGCCTTAGCCACTATGGCACTTACAAATGATTTTAATATAGAAACATATGAGCAAGGTTGATTTGCCAATCAGTCCTATTGTCAAGTGAACCTATACCACATTTGAAAGGAAATAATTTATGTATATTTATTTATATATGAACTGATTTCTGTATAAGCATTTCAGGAAAATTTTTATTTATAAAATAAAAGGGAAAATGAAGGGGTGGAAAAAAATACCTAATCATCTTGTATACACCTACCTGGAAATAAATTTCACTTAATCCCATATGATATAGCAACATATTTAAATAATGTAACATCTTAACACAGTTTTAATGAAAATGTTGATTGGAAGCAAAGAATCTGATTAAAATCACTGCTATGCTGTTTTGATATAGAGATGGGATATTGTTTTTTTCTGCCAGTTACTTCCATGGACTTTGGCTGAAAACATGTGTTATAAATTACACATCATACTGTTTAGATGATCATTATCATTATCAAAATGCTGTTTTGAGTTAGATGTCTTGGACTGAATATACTGTAGATATGATTCAAACCTTAGTTAAAGCGGAAGTAAATATTCCAGTCTTCTATGTTAGTTTGGGACACAGGAGTAGCAAAATCAAGCAACCAAAACCACATTATAGATATCTATAGATATTTATTTGCCCTTACTCTTTCTGTGTTCAGGACACAATGAGCAATTCAGTTGGAAAACAAATAATAAAGATCTCCACTGCTGAAGTTGATTTATTTAATATAAAAAGGATCTTGTCACATTCTATTTTAGCCACTATAACAAAAGAGAGAACTAATATAGCAAGCTAGCTGTAAAACTTCATGTTCCATTTGGTTTTATTCTTTTTTTGAGCAATATTAAGACAGTGGGGACAACATATACTGTAGTACGGAGAACGAATTCTGAACTTAGTGGTTTGCACTTGTGTTTGACTTCAATTCCATAATCTTGACAACATTCCAGGCCTGGGAGAGGAAATCAGTTCACAAAATTCCATGAAGTAAGACTTTTCTTTCTTGGAAATGCTAAAATTTTCAATAAGAATTCTGTTTCATAAAATTATATCTCCAATTTTCACAAAAAACTCTAATCAATACCTTTCAAGGCAAGATTCCTCTCAATGCCTATTTACCAAGAGAGAAACATGGGGCCATGTGGGTCTTTAGAAAAATCTGTTTGGTCAAGATCAGTTAGGTGGAACAAAAGACTGATGTATTTTATTTTATTTTGTTCTTCATTTTTGGTTAAATATAATACTACTCTCCTCCTAATTATTTATATACACAGCATAGATACTTCTACAATGAGCTTGATAGCAAAAATTCTTTCAGATGTGAATTAAAAAAGAGAAAGGCCTAGAAAGATAGGATTGGGAAAACATAGAACTAAAATCCTGGAAATATGGCATAATGTATTCCACAACAATTGTCTGGTCAGACACAACAGTGAGTCCAATTGGGTACCAAATGTCTGGCCAATTAATGTAGGCTTTGATCATGATGAATTCAGAGAAAATTAAGACTTTCAAATATTAAGTAAATGACTGCTTTCTATGAAAATGTGAGGTATTTACAGTTGTAAATGCGTGTACTATGTACTGTGAAGCATCTAGTATGAAATAATGCACCCACTCTTTAAGCCAGGAAATAAAGTTTGCTGCGGAGGCCAAAGCAAAATAAACCTGCCCAATTTAAAGAAATAAAAATAATTTAGGCCAGATGCTGTCACAGAAAAATGTCTCTGGGAATGGAAAAGAGAACAAGAGGACTTAGGGGCCAAAGAAGTAAAGAAATGTCCTAAAATTTCAAAAGAATCTGATTGGTTTTTTTGTATTTGTGAGAGAAAATGGATGATTACATACTGCTGGAACTACAATCTGATTACTGGTATGTCCTGCTGAGAGACCAGGTCTCAATTTTCCCAAAAGACGCAACACTTTTGAGAAAATGGGGCATAAATACATTTCGTAACACGCACATTGCTAAATGCAGACCTCTTTTATGTGTAATTGATAACATCTGGGAATGGCTTGCAATGTTTTTTTCCCCTTCCTTTAAAATGTAAAGACCCCTTCTGAATCATTTCCATTTTATGGTTTATGTTAAATCCACAGTGACAACAATCCTTCTTTGAGAAAGAGATTAAGCACCACTGCTAAATATCCTTTTTTTTTAGTCACTCAATTTCTAAATATGTATGGTCTCAGGTTCTTCTATGGATAATACTAACGGAAGATTTCCCAAGTGAACTGTTTGTGAATTGTGTTTAAAACTATTAAATTCTTTAAAAATAAAAATAAGGCTCTTCCCATTATAATGTAGAAATGCAATGGAATCAAAGCATTATCTAAAGCAAGCTGTCCTCTTCTGATAAAACTGAGGTAATATATTCTCGCTTCTACTGAATCTAAAGGATTGAATAATTAGAGAAATTAATTTCCTGTTTGGCTTAAAATTTTGTTACACAGTCCTTGGAAAGCTCACACTGTTTTCGTGTAGTAACATTTTGCATTACAAAAGAGAAAACTGTTGAATCCAATTAGTTAATTATTAAACAGAATTCAGTTAGATCAAAAGAGAATATATGTAGAATCCAATCTGGGTTGGTCACCGGGACCGGAAGTTTTATCTTCCGAGCTTTTGGACTAGTGCTGGAGCCCATTTTCAGGTTCCTGGTAACTGACCAAGATTGGATCCTGCAACATTATCCTGGGACATGTATATTTGCCTTCATTTCTGAGAATATATGTAGCTCATGGTTTAACTGTGGAGTCCTTGGTGTCCTTTGAGCTTGGTTATTTGCTTGCAAACGTTTCATTACCTGACTAGGTGACATCATGAGTGTTCATGAGTGTGGAGTTTGCTCCTTGTTTATATACAATAGCTTGCAGTGCTAGTTTTGGGGCATGATTTTCTCCTTGATAGTTCCTTGTTTTGTTTTGTTTTTTGCTTGTTTGTTTGATGTTAATCACTGCTTATGTGAGTGTAGGCTTCTGGAGAGAATGTGCTCTGGTCTTTTGTTTCCTTCTTAGCTTTTTTTGTTGTCTCTTTTGAATGATGTGTAAATCCTGTTTATCTCTATGAACCAATTGATGGCTGATTTGTGTGAGTACTAAGTTTCCAGAAATACTCTGTTTTTGGATTTAGCTTGATCTAGGATGCTCACAGTTTTATAGTTGAAGCTATGGTAAAATCTGTCTATGTGTTGTAAGATTAATTAGGTTTTTTGTGCATTCAGACTACTAGTTAGTGTTCACGGGTGTGCTCTGCTAGTCTTTTGTGTGTCTGTCCTACATAGTTAAAATCCTTACACTATATGTTGTAGATGACTTTTGTTTTTTCTGATTCTTTGGGACAGCCTCCACCTGGATATCTGTTTGGTCCTACTTTGTCTTCTGGAAACTTCTCTAAACAGAGCACTTCTGGAGGGCATTTGAAGCTTCACCCAATCGTTGTTTAGTTATAGTTTGGTTTACTTTAATAATATTCTATGTTTTTCATTAGTATCAGTAACCTTTTTGTTATTGTACACTGATATTGTTTCTTATGCATCTTATCTGTATACCACCATTGGTATACCATCTGTATACCTTCTTAGCTCTTTTTATAGGTTTCTACTTCAACTTGGATTCTATTACTGTCACTAGACCATGTTGCTGGGCTATCATAACTTTCTTTTTTCCATTCATATCTAGAGAATACCTTGCTTTCACCTATATAATATTACTGTTCTGAAATTGTATTACTGAACTACAAAGCTTACATGTTTGAAAAAATAATTAGGGCTGCTCTTTCTATTGGCTTTGATGGTGCTTTTGTCTAAGGCCCAATCTTCTATCTGAGTTATTAGTTATTACACAAACTGCAAGGTATATCAACAGAGAGCCATGAAAAGAAACGTACAGTCTGGTGCTGTGAAATGACCATGAGTGCAAGAAGAGAGAAGATACCCATATGTCTGGAAAAAAATATTATCATATGCAATTAAATTGAATTAAACTTAAATATTGCTTTCTATTAGGAAAGGGAATTAAAAAGTTAATAGCTGATGTTTATGCAGAAGTTCCAATGACATCAAAAGGATTTACTCCCAAGTAAATATATGCAAAAATGCAGCCTGGAATACAATTTATTTTCTTTTGAAGAGTTTCCTTAAAATTTGAGCTTTGGGAGAAAGAAAGGTAAGGATAAGTTGTATAGCTCTGTTTCACACGCATCCCATCTTTTTATCTTTATCTTTATATTCAGATATTTTGATGTTTCTATGCTTATTTCAGCCAAACTCTCATGTACATGTAAATATGTTCATAATTACTAGTGATACTTACCCTTGGGCCAATGTCTCCTTGTTCACCCTACAAAACAGAAAAGTTACTATCATTGGCTGCTCAGTGTTGCTTCTTTCTTATAAATAGGACCAGTGCCCAAATACAGGAAATTAGAAGTTTTAAAAATTAATGTTGGCATTAGCCAATATTATTTCATGTCCTAGAAGTCCTTTACATTGCATACTTATTAGTGAGTTATTTAGGATTCACATGCAGCAAGTAAAAACAACATATGGGTATAATGGAAGGACGTATAAAATGTATTGTCAGGACAGGTATGGACAAAGTATTTATACAATTCTTAGATGGACATATTCAAATAGAAAGACAGAGGAGTATATCTTTGTGGTTTAGAAACTACCCAATTGCAATCCTGATTCAAGACTCCAACTTTGCTGCAGAAGTCAAAACATTAAATTCATTCAAGATACAATATCAGTTTATAGTTCACCAAAATTCTTCCCTTAGCATTAAAAAGAAGGTTATAAAAACATGATATTCCAATTGTTCTTGTCAGTGGGTACAGCTAGCAATTCAAAGATGATTCTCTTTGTTCTTGGCTTCCTTCTCAGTTTGTTCTCTTGGATATACATGATGTGCTACCTTCATTTGCTCACGAAAAGCCTGCAAGGGACATCAAAGCAATACACACCAACATACTTCTAAATAATTCTATCAAGTTCTGGCTTGCAGGGTCATCTCAATGAGGTCATTATAGAACAAAGGCCACAGGAATAAGACTATGCTTACTAGACTAATTAGCACCTCTCCTAACAATGTCAAGGCACTTTTCAATTGACTCACCTTATCTCCTTTTGCTCCTGGAGGTCCCTGTAGACATAAAAAAGAGAACAATTAGCATAGAAAAGCATTGTTTTCAATTGGAACCCTTCCTGGTATGTAAACTACCATAAAAATAGTTATTCTCCGATATAACTATTTAAACATGACAGCTAGTACCATAGAGTGGAAAGTGGCTGATAACTTGATCCTCAAAGGAGAGTCTAAAATAGAGATTTTTGCTGTATTAAGAGACAACCAGTTGTGTAGGGGTAGTGTTGGAGTAAGGGTGGTGGAATTAAAAAAAAAAGAAGAAAGCTATTTTTTTTCTATTTTGCCCCTAAGATCTATTTGTTTTGTTGTTTATTTTTGAAAAAGAATCAAAGAGAGGAACTTGAATGAATATTAAATGATTAACATGTGAAAGAAATTGTTCTGTAATTGGAAATCCATTAAGTTATAAAATACACTAGTGTGAAGTGCTAGAGGCAAATTCTAAGTTTCAGAAATCACTCAAAACTAAAAAAAATAAGGATTAGAAGAATTAAAAACGTCTGTTAGAGATAGCTTGCTTCAGAAAAGGAGACAGTTCAACAAAATATTTAACATTGAAGCTTTTTTCTCACAATCAGTTGTTTCTGTATCTGTTCATTAGAGCGGAAGCTCAAATCAATACGTAACTTCCTTTCTTTTGCAACAATGCTGACAGTTTCTTCTGTTTTTAATATAAACATTTTGCCTGCCTGTTTCTCATAAACAGACAAGAATTAAAAGATGATATTTTTAGGAGTTGAGCAGCCTGTAATTCCATGTGTATCAAAAATTAAAAACATGTTGAAATCAATCAAAAATGTATAATTATGGTTTGAATATACAACACAATTGTATGCTCCAAGCACACTTTTACAAGTGAGCCAAGATAAACTTAGCAAAATATATCTGTAAAGGATGTTGAAAACTAACATTTTCACTCCTCCTACCCCAATTTTTAACTTCTGAAAACTACCCCAGGGACATATTTTCCTTATTGCTTCAAAATATCCAAATGTTTACATTTCTACTTTTGTTGCAGGTAGACCTTGTTTAGTGACCCCAACTGGGAATGGCAACTCAGTTGTTAAGCAAAGCAGTTGCTAAGTGAAACCTTGACTGTGTTTACAATCTTACTTCAGTTTTTCTTTGCTTCATAGACCTGCGAAAGTTGTAAATGCAAGGATTGGTTGTAAAGTTACTTTTTTAGTACTGTCATGACTGCAAATGGTTGTAACAGTGACCACGCATAAAGGCTACTTGTATTGATTAAATACTTGATCCTTGAGTCGATTTGGAGGATCATTGAGCAGAGAATGGTAGAAAGATGCATTCCTGAAGTCACCTGTTGA
Source organism: Pseudoxyrhopus heterurus (assembly GCA_032468235.1). Classification (NCBI taxonomy): domain Eukaryota; kingdom Metazoa; phylum Chordata; class Lepidosauria; order Squamata; genus Pseudoxyrhopus; species Pseudoxyrhopus heterurus. The sequence goes on from JANHJO010011102.1 coordinate 215,048, forward strand.
GTTGCTGTGCCCAGGCTTTGGTGCTGTTCTCTGAATAGCAAAGTTCTCATATTTCAGCTACGGGTAGTCCTTGACTTACAACCATTTTTAAGTTACAATGGCACTGAAAAAAGTGACTTAGCATTTTTCACACTAACAACTGCTGCAGCATCCCCGTGGTCACATGATCAAAATTTGGGTGGTTGGCAACTGGCATGTATTCTAGGGTCATGTGAACACTTCTGATCACTTCTGATAAGCAAAGTCAATGGGGAAGTCTGATTCATCTAACAACTTACTAACTCACTAACTGCAGTGATTCACTTAACAACTGGGGCAAGGAAGGTCATAAAATGGGGCAATACTAATTTAAAAACTGTCTTGCTTATCAATGGAAATTTGGGGCTCAATTGTGGTTTTAAGTTGAGATTACCTGTACTAAACAAAGCTGCATAGGAAATCTCACCTTTGAGCTCACCTTTTTTCCTTGTCCAAGCTGGATTTCTTTTTCCTATAGTCAAGGACAATGCCTGTATTCCATGCAAAACTGTCTATAAACAACTTTCAGACAAATAATGGCTGCACTGGATGAATTTCAACATCAGTACTTAAAAGGAAAACATTCTCTTGTGAACTTGAGAAGAAAGGCCTTTGGAAAATACAGTTAGTCCTTTACTTATGACCATGATTGAGTGCAAAATTTTGGTTGTTAAGCAAGACAGTGATTGAGTTTTGCACTATTTTATGACTTTTTGTGCCACAGTTGTTAACTGAATCACTGCAGTTGTTAAGTTAGTACATGGTTGTTAAATGAATCTGGCTTCCCCATTGACTTGGCTTGTCAGAAGGTCACAAAAGGGGATCATCAGAACACTGCGACCATTATAAATATGAGTCAATTGCCAAGCATCTGCATTTTGATCAATGATCACAGGGATGCTGCAATGGTCATAAGCAGGGGTGGGTTTCTACTGGTTCGTATCGGTTCGCCCGAACCGGTTGTTAAGATCGGGTGGAGCCAGTGAACCGGTTCAGTTAGTTTTTTGAAAAAAAATATTTGTTTTTGCCCGCTTGCCCAGAACCTCTAGCTACCTTTATTCACTGTGTTTTCAGCACAGCTGATGAGCAGGCAAGCACGCCTCAGCTGTTTTTCCCCCTAGAGGCTGCTTCAGGAAGTTTGTGTTTTAAAAAAACAAACTTTCTGCAGCAGCCCCTAGGCAGAAAAACAGCTGACGCAGGCTTCTCCGATCATCAGCTGTGCTGAAAACACAGCGAATAAAGGTAGCTAGAAGCTGTGGGCATGTGGGAAGGAATTTTTTTTTTTTTTTACAAAAACTGACCAAACCAATTGTTACACCGGTTGAAACCCACCCCTGGTCATAAGTGTGAAAAAAGGGCATAAGTCACTTTTTTCTGTTGTAACTTTGAACAGTCACTAAACTAAAGGTTGTAAGTCAAGGACTATCTGTAGTGTCAAATTCACAGCAGATCCAGTAAAAGCATTTCTTTTGAGAAATTATCATTACAAGTAGGATCTGCAAACAAACAAACAAAAAATACGTAGCCAGGCAGGAAGCCTCCAATTTTCCATTTCACACATACAGGCACTGTACATTAAGGCTGTGAGCAGGCACTGTACATTAAGGCTGAATTGGGACTGGCCTAAGGTGGCATGGCTGGTTCTGGAAACAAAGGCTATTCTAAAAAACGAATCTTTTTCAAATGGGTGGAAATGGCAACATAGTCAATGACGCCTAGGGGTGCCATATAAGCTTGAGCTAGTACTGCAGTAGAGGCCTGCAACCCAGAATGTTTTAAGGGTTAAGATTCCAGAAATTCCTTTACATCTCTTCCTTACTGTTTTCCATTCTTCACAACTCTAGAATCAAGCAGCTTTCTGAATCAATTTAGAGTTTTATTGATTTGTTTTTAGACTCTCTTTTGCACCCAGATATTTCTATAAGCTTTTTACTTGCTCCTCTAACTTACTATGCTGGCATCTCTCTCTCTTTTCAAAAGGTAAGTAGATCCGATCAATAGCATTAGCAATAGCGCTTAGACTTATATACTGCTTCACAGTGCTTTACAGCCCTCTTTAAGTGGTTTACAGAGTCAGCATATTGGCCCCAAAAATCTGGATCCTCATTTTACCGACCTCAGAAGGATGGAAGGCTGAGTCAACCACAAACACCTCTGGAGACCACCTAGTTTAACATACAGCTGCTTATAGGAAATCCACAAGTAGAAAATAACTGGAAGAGGTTCCCCTTGCTTGCATTGCCCAGCAAGTGGTCAGGGAGTTGATGTACAGCCATTGTTGACTAGTTGCCATTCAATTTATCCTTCACACTTCAGTTCAATCTACTTGAGTATAGATAACACTTCTGTAATAGTCACAAATGTTCTTATGCATCAGTGGAGCTTCATGTGTGTTCAATCCAGAAGTGTTTAAAACCAAGGAAAGCCTAACAACCAAGTTTTCAAACTATTTTTAGAACAGTATGCCTCTTAATAAAAACTATTTATTTGGCTTTTATGGACTAAATAAATGATTTTCAGAAATTATTCTGAAACACTGCAGCAACATCCCATTATTACTCTTTTACTTATACCTGAGTAATGAAACTTTTAATCTATCTATCTATCTATCTATCTATCTATCTATCTATCTATCTATCTATCTATCTATCTATCTATCTATC